>CAKAEH010001890.1:0-24237 GCA_916381525.1 Cercopithifilaria johnstoni | reverse complement strand
TCTCTTATACCTTATCTTATGCAACAGTATTTTGGTGGCTTGGTTAAGAAAGTTGTGTTGCTGTCGCCTTTTCACTGATTTGTTCCATTTATTAAATATTTAAAATTTTATTGAGTGTGGGGTAATCAATTCCCGAAATATACGATATTTTCCGGTATTATTGACAACTCTCTGGAGTAAAAGATTTTTTTTTTTTACATTAAAATAATAGCACTGATTTATTGGAATTTAAATAAATGTTCTTCCGGAAGAAAAAAAAACGGAAAAATTCGTTATTGATTAGCAAATAGTCCTATTTCAAATTTTCATTCAATAGCTTTTTCGTCTTCTATCAGAATCGAGAAATGAAATCAACAAAAACGAATGAAAGATTTTGAAGGATGTCGAAAAAATGCACTTCTATCACGAATGATTTACTAAAAAATGAAAATGCAAATTATACATGGATAAAGCAAACTCATTCATGAAATATTGAAAAATTATTTTTGCAAAATGAAATTTAAGGAAAAGAATGAAATGAAATATATCAAAAGTTTTTTTTGTTGCATTTTTGCAAGATGATATCGAAAAAAGTTGAAATTTAATTTATTTATTTAAAGAAAAAAAAGAGGAAAGATGAAATGGATGAAATATTATTTAATGCATGTATTATATATTTCTTATTTTTTGTTGAACAAAAATGAAAAAACATTGAAAGAAATATTTCCTAATTAAAATAGTAAAAATTAAAAGTACTAATTGCTTAAATGTAATTTAATAATTCGTTTGTACAAATTCAATCCATGAATCGCAACTTTTTTTTTTTTAAAAAAAAGAAAAGAAATGTGGCGACGAATTTTCGACATCGATCAGCCAATGCATCCTGCATGGATCGAACTTCCTTTTTTTTTTAAGAATGTGGCGACGAATTTTCGACATCGATCAGCCAATGCATCCTGCATGGATCGAAATTGCGCTTTTTTTTTGAGAATGTGGCAAAGAATTTTCGACATCAATCAATTATCATCAATTACTGATTAGCTGTTTCACATTAATATATTTTTAAATTTTAATTTTGTTCGTAAAAAAAAAATGAAATGAAATTGTGAAAATATTGCTTTATTCCTAAAATACTACCACCTCAAATATACCTAAAATACTATTAATTTTCTCATACCTTCTTTTCTTGCTATTTTCATTTTTGAATATATAAATTTTTCTAATATAAGTTTTTCTTTCTTTTAAATAATAAAGAATTGTTTTATGAAATTAAAAACTTTGTTTAAGTATCCTTATCTGAAATTTTAATTTTAACTATCAGAATTTGAAACTTTTTTAATTTCATATATTTTTACTAAGAAAATAACATAAATATCGTATGAACAAATTGTTGCCAAACTCTTCTAAACATTCTTTTTTTCATTCAAATAAAATAAGCTAAACCTTATAATATAAGCTAAAATAAAAACTAAACCTTTTTTCATTCAAATAGATTCTTAAAATTTAAATTATCATAAATTTGAAGTTTGTATTTTACTGATTCGAAATTTTTTTCAGGATGATAATAAAATATCAGTTAAAAGGGAGGACGAAATGAAAATAATATTTCATATACAATTGATTTCTAAATGTATTCTACTTTTCAAATTCATCGTTGTCAATTCTAATTTATTACTTTATTATACCTTACAACAATTTTAAGAATTTGTTTTTTTTCTTTGTTTTGTTTCTTCATCTCTTATTTTTCTTATCCGATCATAAAGATGATATAATCGGATTATTGTTGTAAAACGATTTGATAAATGATTAAATTGATTTCAGATAACAAATAATTATGCTTTTTTGCTAAATACTTTTAATCCATATATTCCGTAGCTCATATTTTGTTCTCTTTTTATTTTTTGAAATGCATTAATTACCATTCAAATATACCTTGAAAGTTAATGTTTCGATTTGCAGTAATTAATTCTGATACTATAATGCAATATAGTATTATTTACAGTATATTTGTAAACTCAAAATTCTAACACTTTCTAGACTTAGATTCTAGTTCATTTCTTTTTTGAACCAGGAATTACAGTATTAGCAAATATTTTGATTTTATTTTAGCAATCTGTTAGTATGATTTATAAAATTTACCCTAGTCCAAAATTACTATAATTAATGATCGATAGGTAAAATGAAAAAGAAAAAATAAGAGAATAATTAAGACAAAGAAGAAATAGAAATAATGAAGTAACAATGAGTTCAATGAAGAATATGGTGCAAATATTTAAAGTAAATGGAAAATTTGTCGAAATTTTTATAGATGACATTTGAATTATCATTTTATTAACAAACAATAACTATGCTTTATTTGTTTTATTTTATACAAACGATATGATATTATCATCTGATTAAGTATCGCATCATTTTTAATTGTGATGGAATGAAATAAAAGCATAAACTATAAATACAAATTATTACAACAAGCATGGTAAATAATATTTTAACTGTGATATACTGTAAGATGAGAAATTTGTTTAACATATCTTGGCTATAAAATGAATCAATCTGCTGATAGACTTATGAAAAAAGGTGTAAAATTGAAGCAATAAGAATTTTGAAAGATAAATTTTAATGAAACGAATTCAATTTTTAATATTTCAATACCCAAAATTCTAACACTTTCTAGGCTTATATTCTAGTCCATTTTCTTTTGTATCAGAAATTACAATATTGGCAAATATTGTAATTTTATTTTGGCGATCTGTTAGTTTGATTGATAAAATTTTAATGCATTGAAATTATGTACTACATTTTATTAAATCCAAAATAAATGCATCTGACTGTAAATTAATAACATTAATAATTACAAAAATCATGTAAATTAATAACAAACAAAAGGGTCATGCTATTAGTAATAACATACTTTCAGCATAATTAATTATGATAATTAAAAAAATTAATAAAAAATTATGATATTTTAAAAAATTCTTAATTAAAGTACAATTCAAACATTTATAATAAAGAATTTCTTTTTTTCATTCGTTTTCTATTCCAAAAATTAAATTATTTTTTCAACAAAAATTTTTTGGAAAACTTTTCTTTTTAACAAATAAATTTTCAAATTAAATATTATTAGAAAAGTATTCATTGTTCCATTCATCGTAATACATCTGAAAACTAGCTGTTCCAAATATTTTTCGTATGATAAGTGCAATAATGAAGAAAATTTTTTTGAACTTCTTTTTTATCACCAAATGAAAAATAGAATATAGCAATTTTTTCTTTCACAAAATTTCTACACATCCTGTTGTCTTCAATAATTTTCATCAAAATTTTTTAGTTCCATCAAAATTGAATAATTATTGAAATTTATCAAGTGATATCGTTTGAATTGATAAATGTGATAGAGATTTATCAAATGATATCGTTTGAATTGATAAATGTAATCAGAAATTTATCAAGTGATATCGTTGAATTACTAAATGTAATCAAAAATTTAGCAAGTGATATCGTTGAATTGAAATTTCTCAAGTGATATCGTTGAATTACTAAATGTAATAGAAATTTATCAAGTGATATCGTTTGAATTGATAAATGGAAAAAGCAAGAATTGTAGTATTAAACGAAGCAAAAATAAAAGTTATGAGGAAAATAAACAAAATTTGATTATAATTCAAAATTCTTGAAAAATTTTTCTTCTGCAATTTTTTGAAAATCTTGTTAAAAGTTTTTTTTTAAAAGAAAAAGGAGTTATTGTTATCAGAAGTAATAAAAGCAATGATATGATAAAAATATCACTGGCATGCATAAATATACACAGAAACGGATTTATAGAAATTAAATGTATACATTTCAAACTAATCTATTTCAGTTTATAATTATAATAAATTAAAATATATGATAAAACATATATCTGATTACGATATTTTAATTGCACAATGAACAAAATGATTCATGCCACTTTTATTTGATTACCAGCAGTTAGCGAAATTTTTCAAGATTTTAAGGAAGCCATTTTACGACAACTATTACATAGTGATCAATTTTAGGATTAGATAATTTTGATTTAACATGACAAATTAGCTATGCTCATTTTCTACCATTTCTTTTCTAAATGAATTTTTTAACAAACAATTAATATTATCAAAAAATATCATTGATAAAATTTAGATTATTTATCACTTTCGATATTTATAATGCACGATATTTTATAATTAATCAATAAACAATGATATCATTTTATCGATAATACCTAAAAGCATTCTTTTTTTTGGTGATATTATTGGTTAGATGATAACAAAAAAATAACAGAATGATTTGAATTTAAAAAATTTTTGTTAAAAATTTCATCGAAAATTTTTTTTATATAATTTGGAAAAGAAAAACAGAAGTAAATTAATTAATTATTTAAACAATAAACTTTTGGTAAAAAAAAAAAAAAAAAATTGATAATACCTATTATTTCTTAATTTGTATTGGCAAACAAAAACAAGAAATTCCGTACATCTATCAGGCATAATCAAATTTCTACAACATTTTGATGAATTTAATAGATAAATTGAAATATTGTATAAATTTAAAATATTACTTTTCTACAACATTATTACTACAACTATCAATACTACTACTATTTACTAGTGTTGCTACTACTACTATTACTACCAGTGCTATTACCAGTAGTACTATTACTACCAATAGTTACTACCAGTTTACTACTTTCGACCATATGTCATTAGTTTTTTTTGTAAAAGCTTTAAAAGAAAAGGAAATGTTGTAATGCATTCAACTAATTTAATTTTTTCAAAAGTAAAAGAATTTCAGCACCAATTGTATTTCATATTATTTTTAGTTAAATCTTTTTTTTTTAATAAAATAATTTAATAATTTGTTTCTTTTTTAAATCCTAAAATTAAATGTATTAAAATATAACTTAATTAAAACACTTAAATTATTCGATACATTTCTTTGTTTCAAAAGTTTTTGAAATTTAAAATTTCGGCATATTTATTTATTAACAAAAAAAAAAACCATTTAAAATTTTTTGAACTTATATTATAAAGAAAAAAAACAATTTCTTAATTAATGAGTTTTTTTTTTTATTTAGTCTAATTAATCAATTAATAAAGAAAGAAAAGAAAAATGGAACAAAATATGTGTTGTTGTTGTTGTTGTTGTTGTTGTTATTGTTAAAATGAAAAACGCTGTCACAATTACTAATACTCAATCAGTTAATCAAACATTTTTCTTTTTGAATTGAATTGAATTAAAAATAGTTTCGGAAAAAGAAACAAATGTTATTGGCAAGCTTATTCAAATTTTATTTTTAAAACCAATAAGCTAACGACATTTTGCGAATTTTATAAACTCTGTTTTTAAATTTGTTTTTTGATTTATTGTTGATGAATCCTTTAAGATAATACTTCAAACCATCTTTAAGATAATACTTCAAATGTTTACTATCATTCATTGTTCCGAAATATTTACTTACTAAAATCTATTCTCCACTTCTTGATGTAAGTTAGAAAAAAGATGATGAGCGAATGAATGTTTAAGTTTGGTTGCAAAAATATTTGCTAACTTTTACCAGTTTTAAAGGGTATGTAACATTTCCGGAAAATTTTCATTTTGAAAAGTTCATCGAAACATTTCTTCATGATTGATATATCCTATAAAATTTTTTCTTCTCTTGAAAAATTATAATAATTTGAGAGAAATGAAAAATTTGAATCATACATAATGATACTATAAATGTTATCAAACTTTAATATTTCTTTATATGATAATTATTTTTTTTTTGAACTTTTGATTTCAAAAAAATTGAAGAAAAACACGACTACAAAAGGAAAATAAGTATATCAGTATTATCAGTATTATATCAGTATTATCAGTAATATCAGTATTTTTTGAATTTAAAATTTAACATATTATAATTAAAATATTTAATAAAAATAATCAATAAGTTCATTGATGACAACAATTAGTTATTTGTGAGGGAAATTTTTATCACACTATTTCTATTTTATCATACAATTATTCTTCTATCATATGTGTTCAAAAAAACAACTTGTTTATCAAAATTTACTCTCAGGGGAACTTAATAGTTATTCCGATCGGTTAATCATTTCAACAACACAATTTAGCTACCGGAATCCTATCCAACTATTTCGCATTAATTTACTTTTTTATTTATACCAAATATACACATAAACAAACTTTTTCTCTCTCCCTCTCTCTCTCTCTCTCTCTCTCTCTCTTCTATTCAAATGAACAAAAATGAATAAGTAGAAAAAAGAATTTGTTTTCTCAATATTAAGCTCTTTGTTGTTTCATTCTTAACACAAATAACATAAGTAAATACAAGTTAGTATAACAAAATAAGATAAGTAAATAAAAGTAAGTGTAGTAAAATGTAAAAGTTAAACTAATACAATCAATTTTCTTTTCTTTTACTACCACATCTTTAAGACCGATCGTTGTAACATTTTATTTATTTACTTATTTGTTTACTTATTTTTGTTTACCTCATATTAATTCTTTAAAAAATAAACAAATAAACAATAAGAAGATAATTTTCAGAATAAAAGAAACTTTGAAAATAGAATTTGTTGTGAATAAAAAGGAAAAAAGGAAGAGGATGAAAAGTGGGAAAAATGCGAAGATTTATGAGAACTATTTCTTCATGACATTTTCAAGATCAGTTTTTAGAGTAAGCCAGAAGGACTGATGTACTTTCGTCTTTCTAATTTCCCATTTTCCATTTTTCTTCCTTTTTTCCTGTTTTTTTGTTCCGGAAAAAAGAAATGGAAAGAGCTAAAACTGTATGTTAGAGCAATATTTCCGTTTGATGCTTATTTTACCTTTTCTCTTTTTTTTTTTTACCTTTTCTAAGTTCATTTTTTTGAATAGGCATTTTAGTCTTATTTGATATTCCTCTCTATGCAATCTTCAGGCCCACACACACACACATATATATATATATATATGTATAAAGTATATGTTAGGCATAAATTTGTCAATGTCTATTCATTTTCATTCATTGCAGTTAACATCAAAGCTAACGGGCCTTATATTTGAAGAGTAAGAAAAACTTTTGTCATGTATATATATATATCATTTAAACAACATAGCAAATGCAAACAATTATTTTGGAATGCAAAAGTAAAAAGAGGAAAGGGAAAAGAAAAAAAGCGAAAAAACTTGGTAACATCTGGGTAAGTAAATTTGAAATTTTAAAAATTTAATCAACTGGTAAATATTATTGATATCATATCATCAAATTGATAGCGATGAGAATTTGATTGGATAGAAGAAAAATGAATAATAGTGCAAGATTATCAATATAATGGTTTAGATATCTAATAAATGAATTTTATTAAATAACAAACACGCACACATACACACACACACACACACATATACACACACATACACACACACACACACACATATACACACACATACACACACACACACACACACAAACATGCACAAATACATAGTTTATCATTTTCAACAATTAACATTAAGAATAATTTTTCATTTCTTCAATCGGATACATTCACGTTCTACGACATCATTTATGCTTTTTCACACATTAACATTGTTCATATTTGACATTATTAAATCATTGAAAATAATTTAATTAATTCAATTTAAGAATTACTTAAAATTGTTGTTTCTAAAGAGCACAAAAAATTTACAGGAAAATTTCATGTATAGAATATATTCATTCATTTTAAAATTAAATTCAACCGATAAACTGCTAACAGCCAATTCGATTAATGTTTGATGAAAATTATATCACATCTTTAAATGAAATTTTATTTCCATATAGAGACAATAAGAAATATATATATATGTATCTTAAATTTTTAAGCATATAAAAATAAAACAAAAAGAAAAGAACAGACAAAGTTAATTTATCATTTAGTTGATTGATTGATTGAAAGGTAAAAATTGCTAAATGGAAACAAACATTTTTTACATTTATATAAGTATTAATTTATTCACCTCTAAACCTGTTTTACTTTTATAATTTATAGAAACAATTAAATTTATTGAAATGATACATTGGTCATTATCAATTTTCTTTTTTGCTGTAATTAAAAATTTTAAGCAATCTTAAATATATTTATATATATATAGAGAGAGAGAGAGATAATATGTTGTGATGTGTTATGATATGTTTATATATATATATGGATATGATATGTTGTGATATGTGTTATGTGATAGGTGTTTAGATTATTCAAATGAAATAATCAAATGAAATTCAAATAATTTTAATTTCATTAATTACATTTGAATATCAAAAATATTTTGCAAGAATTTCAATCATCCTTCAACAATTTTATTGCAATTCTTTTCCTCCTCTTTTTCTCTTCCCTTTTTTTCCACTTTGTCAATAAAAATAATTTAGACATTTTTGTTTAACAATTCGAAAAAGACAAAAATTAAATTTTATTTCTTAATAAAATAATTGCTACGAAATTCTTGCAATTTATTTAATAAGTAGCAATTGTATGAATTTAATTTAAGGCCATTGTTATTATTCAGAATTATAATTAGGATATGAATTGGAAAATTAAGTATAAGAAAAGATAATTTTTGTTGGAAAAATAAAAGGCAAGGTAAACAACCTATAGCTTTCATAACGAAATAATTTATAATTGATTGAAATGAAGATAAAATTTCAGATCACCGATCGATTTTACCCGATATAATAATTTATTTCCCACCGATACAATCAATTAGATTGTATACTAATTTCTTATTATACCTATATTTTACATTGCTCTACCAACTATGAAGTGAACTTTTTGAAAAAGATCCGATTTAATTAAATTACTCAAGTATTGTTTTATTTTAAATTTAAAAAATTCAATTAATGGGGATAATTTCTTGGCAAGAAATTAACTAATCATAATTATATGCTTGATTATATTTCATTTCCATTTCTGTATGCTTTTGTTTTTGATCTAATTTGAAGAAAGAATTAGTAGCTTTAATTTTGCATCTCTTTCTCTTTCTCTCTCTCTCTCTCTCTCTCTACCTCTCTTTCTCTTTCTCCCTCTTTCAACAGTGATGAATTTCTCGTCTTTTCATTTCAATTCAAACCTATCAAATTATCTGATAATGATTAGTAATGTACCAAATAAACTTCCAATATGATCTGATACATTCCCCCGTTAAATTTCTTTCAATTATTTAATTTAAACATTGTGTTATTGAAAAGTAACACATTTCATTTCCAATGATTTTCTTGGTAGAACGAATGAAAATACTGCTATTTATCAAATATCAAAATATTCATCATTGCCATTAAATTGTTGTGAAATATTTTCGGCTGTCAATAAGAAAAAAAAAATCTTTTCCTGAAAAAATTTCATATTTGCATTTTGCATTGTTATCTACGACAAATAGAAAAACAACTTTTCCACCCCATCCCCATCTTTTGTACAATTAAATTTATCCATTTCATTTTAATCATTAATTATATCAATTATAATAATCTTTGAATTGATTAATTATTAATGAAAATGAATTTATTATCATTAAGTAAAATGCAAAATCATTGGATGATTCATAATCATTATCACAAAACAGAAGCATATATGCAATATAATGGAGAGAGAGAGAGAGAGAGAGAGAGAGAGGATGATAAGATGAAAATTGCTTATTGCATAAAAGCTATTCGATTGTTTCTGAAAATTGAAACAAAAAATTTTTCATTAAATTTCAAAAATTCATCACAAAGCGAAGAAGGAGGAAGAGGAAGAGGAGGAAGATGAGGAGGAGGAGGAGGAAGAAGAGGTGAAGAGGAAAAAAAAGGAAAGAAGATAGGAGATGAAGAAGAGAGGAAATAAATCAGGAATTAAGTGCAAGAAAAGTTCATAAGTGAAAATTGAGAGATAAAGAAAAGGTGACAATAACCTTTACCTCTTCATCTTTTTCTTAATGCCGATAAAAGAATTTGATTGAAGGGAGAGAGAGAGAGAGAGAGAGAAAGAGAGAGAGAAAAAGAGGAAAAAAAAGGTAAGTAAACTATGAAGGAGGAAAAACGAGAAAGTTTTTTCTAATAGTTTGATAGCATTTATTGAAGTGCATTGTAATGAAGATGTTTGACTGGCAGATAGTTTTGATAAGATAGAAAAAAGGTTGACAAAGCGTAACGAAGTGATACAGCGCTTCATTGGTTGCTTCTTCAGTTTCCATTACCAATTTGTAATCCAGCATGATCATCCATGTCCTACAATCCTTTCTTCTTTTTCTTTCTCTCTTTGCTTCTCCTTCTCCCTTTCTCTCTCTCTCTCTCTCTCTTTTTCTTCATCCAAGTTTTTTCTGAATAAAATAATATTAATAATAAATAAATAAATAATAAATAAATAAATAAATAAATAATAAATGAATAAATAATAAATAAATAATAATAATCTCGATAAAATTATCTTTGATATATTCACAAAAAACTCTTTTTTTTCTTCATCGAAATTTTTTCTGAATAAAATAATATTAATAATAAATAAATAAACAAATAATTAATTAATGAATTAATAATAATAATAATAATCTCGATAAAATTATCTTTGATATAGTTACAAAAAAAAGTTTCAAAATTTCATCATTACAAATTTATACTTTACAATATTTAGATTTAAAAAAAAAAAGAAACTTAATGGTTTAGTTATGTTATAGTATTTTTCATATATTATTTGCCAATATAATTATTATAATTTGAATTTACAGATATGATATTATTAATTGATAATGTTTTGATAAAAGAAAGCAAAGAAATAGATAAAGAAAGAGGAATGATATGATAATATTTCTTAGGAATGATATGACAATATTTCTTAGGAATGATATGATAATATTTCTTAGGAATGATATGACAATATTTCTTAAGAATGATATGACAATATTTCTTAGGAATGATATGATAATATCTCTTAGGAATGATATGATAATATTTTTTCAAATATCATACATATATATATAAGTTAAAATTTTTATCTGAAAATTTAAATTTTTTAAAATTCAAAAAATTGTGAACAATTTAATAAAAGATGTTAAACTGTAAAGCGTTCGCATCATTTCATTATATTTTTTGTATTTTTACAGGAATGTGTAAAAGATTGAAATGATTGCTAAATTGATGTTACCAGGTGGAAGCAAAAGGAAAAGCATCATTTTTCAAGAGTTGATAGTATGAAATGGATGAATTGATTGAGAAGAAGAAGAAGAAGAAGAAAGAGAGAAAAGTTTAAAAAGAGGGAAGAAGAGAGAGAGAGAGAGAGAGGAAGAGAAAAAACCCGAGAGGAGCGGGGGAGCAAAATAAAACGGTAAAAAAAGCAAAAGGAAAATTTTTCGCTTTTTTTAAAGTTAATATTCCATGCTCTGTTTGATTGCATGTTAGGCATTTCAGGGGCATTGAACTAAAATAGGCCCTCACAGCAATTTTTCGTTCAATGGAATTAAAATGAAAATGAAAAGAATTTTGGTCCCTAATATAAAAGTACTCGAAAGTACAAAGGCAAAAGGCATTTTTTCCTAAAGAAAAAAGAGAATAAATGCTTTAAGGCTTGCGAAATTTTCTAAGCGTTATTTTAACTTCTAACATAAGAAATGATTGAAGTAAAAGAAACAAACAAAATATTTGAAATTCATTTAAATTCCAAAAAGAACAAAAGAGTAATTAGCAAAAGAAATAAAAAAAAAACATATTACAAATTAACATTTTTCATTTTATTGTTTTGTTCAAACTTCTTTTTAGGAATACAAATTTATTGTTTTATTTAATTATCTTAAACAAATTAAAAGGGGAAATAACTTTTTTTTAAATAATTTCAAAATTTAAAGTGCAATTTATAATGTGGCTTTTTGAAATTTCTTTTCACTTTTTTTTTTAATATTACACCTAGAAGTTATTGCAAAAATTTGTTATATTACAAATTAAGAAATGTAATTAAATGAAAAATTAGAAAGAAACTTAATTGATGGAATTTTCAGGTATTCAAATTATTAATTATATGAAATTTCATTAATAGGTAAAATAATACAATATCCATTTGTTATCATTTTTGTTATATCTTCTATGATTTGTTAAATGCTCAGTAAGTCTTCTTGAGAGAGAGAGAGAGAGAGAGGAAGAGAGAGAGAGGGGCTAAAAGGACAATTTTTAAACCAAATACTTTGGAATTGCACTTTTGAAAATATTAGTAATATCGATGCTTATTTTAAAAAAAAAGTGCGTTCAAAAGATGACAGCTATACTATAGACAGTAATATTGTACTACAAAAGATGATAGTAATATTATGGTACTATCAAATTGTAAAATATATTTGTAATATTATGATACTATAAAAGATGACAGTGATATTATGGTACTATCAAATTGTAAAATATATTTGTAATATTGTGGTACTACAAAAGATGGTAGTAATATTATGGTACTATCAGATTGTAAAATATATTTGATATTGTTGTTGTGATTGTTTGATAAATTTTTTACTGATATTAAAAATGAAAACTATTTTTGTCATATTTCTCTGTAACATAACAATTAAAGCATCTATCTTTAAATTCCTTTTTTTTTTTTTGTTTTAATGAAATAATTAATAAATGAAGTTTGAAATATAATAATTCTATAGTTGACAAATGAAAAGTAAAATTAAAAAAAAAGGTGAAAAAAGAATTTAATCTAAAAGTTTGTTTGTGAAAATTTTTAGTTGACAAAATAAGAATCTTATTTGTAAATTTGAAAAGGTGACAGTTCCTGTTGCACATCACACTAATATAAAGTACATATCATTTGTTTACAATTTGTAACATCCTTAAACAGTATATTGTTTTTTTGTTTTATTTTAGAAATGAAAAATTAGAATACTGTAAGTAAAAAATAAGGAAGAATTTAAAAGAAAGGAAAAGGAAAGTTTGAGATTTTTGATCAATGGATTATTGAAACTAAACAAAAATAAGATTATAAATTAATACTACAGTTAATTTTATTTTGTAAACAAATAAACAAAAGAAGAATTAATGAATTAAGTATGAAATTACAATAACAACAACAACAACAACAAAAACGATTAATTAACCTAAACAATTCAATCAAATTTTATCAATCGATCTGGTAATATGAATTTATATCTTACGATTAATCGATATTTTGTCAAATTTTATTTCATTAAATGAACAATTATATGTAAGAAAAGAAAATTGGAAATGAAATACTTATTAAATAATCAAAAGAGAAAAGAAATACTTATAATGAAATTTTTGATTTTATTTTTTTTCAGTAAGAAAGAAATGATTTATAAATTATAGAATGAAAAAATAAAATTCAGGTGAAATAAAAGAAATACTTCAAAATTGAATAAAACAAAGCGATAAGTTAATTGATAAAAAGAAATAAGTGTACGAAGAAAAAACTGATCCGGAATGAACACTGAACAAATAAAATATAGGAATAACAAAGAGGAACGAAACGGATTAGATTGGATGAAATAGAATGAATGAAATTGATGCATGAATAGAAAAGGAATGAAATATACGGAATGAATACATCGATATTCTTATAGATTGAATAACTGGTTAATGGATAAATTTTTGCGGATAATCAAAGAATGGTAACGGATAGATGAATGTGTTTGATAGATGACAAAAAATAAATTAATTAATTAGTTAATTAAAAAAAGTTGGTTGAATAGAGGAATGAATTTTTTAGCGAAATGAACTCTTCCTCAACAGCAAATAATTATTTTAGGTATGATCAAAAAAAAAAAAAAGGTCAACATTTGATAATTTCCCTTTTTCTTCTTCTATTTTTTCAACACTAAAATAATATTCTTTGATGGAACAGTATCATTTATTAATAATTTTAAGTGCATTTAAAGTACATTATCAATGGGTTGCATACTGTCCGATACCATCAAAACACAAATTATCTTTTTCCCTTATCTTTTTATTTTAATTTTCTGTCTAAAATTTTCTCTTTTTCATTTTGTTGAAAATCAAACAATAAGAAATTAATTTTTAATCTATTCATTTATATCATTCAATTAAATTCATTCAATGAATTAAATTATTAAACATAACAGAAAACATAACAGCATAATGGCATAATAAGGCTGGTTGTTTATTGATAGATCATATTATCATTAAAATTCATTTTCTATCTTATCTGATCAATTTATTAATTATCCTAAAATATTTCTTAAAAATTCTAACCGTTAGTTTATCGTTTTCTCTCTCTCTCTCTCTCTCTCTCTCGGCTTTCATTTATTGATAGATCATAATATCATAAAAATTCATTTTTAAATCATTTCTATCTTATCTGATCAATTTATTAATTATCCTAAAATATTTCTTAAAAATTCTAACCGTTAGTTTATCTTTTTTTTTCTCTCCCTCTCTCTCCCTCAATCTATTCCTTTCATTTTTTTTTCTCAAATTTAAATTTTCAACGAAATATGGCAATAGACAAAGGAAAATGAAAACTAAAAAAAAGGTTACAGTATGATTGATTCATCAAATTTGATACGATCATATTGCATAACCGATCAAATTACAATATTTGAAAAAAATATTTATATCTAAAATCATTTGAATGTATTTGAAGGAAGAAAATTACGAAGTTTTCAACAGATGGAAAAATTGAAAATGATGTATATTTACAGTATGAAAAAAAAAGAGTGTATAAAATTCAATGAATTTATAGATAATTTGGTGAGCAAAAATTTATTATATTTCAAATGGGTGGAGCGATATGAAGAAATTTTTTTTATCGTATCATATCATATTGGTACTGGAAAAACGAAATAAATTCATTATTGGAAGAATAGTCAATTTGTAAGCTTAAAAATATTTTGTATATCTTGATGATAGTTGAAGAGAGAGAGAGAGAGAGAGAGGGAGAATAAAATTGTTTGAAATTTTGCAAATTTTCAAAGTCCAATTTTTAACTACCAACTAAAAATCCCATGAGAGCTAAAATAATTGAAGACATTCTAAAATCACAACCAAAAAAAGCTTCATCGAATTTAAATTTCAAATGTTTCACCGAAAAATGATAAATGTACACCATCAAATGTTGTAAATTTTAATGCTTCATAATTTAAATTTTTTTAAATCTTTCCTTTCCTTTTTTTGCTCTTTCATATTTGTAAGATTAAATAAATAACATAACATAAGATGAGAGTACATATCATAGTTAGTGATAGATTAGAAAATTTCATCATTGTCGTAAATTTTTAACTCTGAAAAAAAATTTGGTTTGAAAATATATAGCAAAATTAACGTTCCACCATTGATGCATTCATTTTAAAATGAAATCAAATTTTCCTTCGTTATGCTACAACAACCAAATATGTCATACATATTATTACATTAATGTTTTGATCAACAATGTAGAAATGATACAACAAGCAGCTAATTGCTATTGTAAAAAATATACAATTAAAATTTGCTCTTTATTTTAAATTAATAAAATTTTGGAATTAATAATTTTAAAATTTTTCTTTCTTTTTGCAGAAAAAATTTTTGCAATTTTTTTTTAAAAAATGTCTCAACAAACGGTTATGATTAAAAAATAAAATGATATCGCTGATATTAGCAATGATCATCGAATAGTAGAAAAGATGTATTAAAGATCGATGATATTACAAATATTATACCATTTGATTGTATTTTTTTTCACATAAAATATTATCGGCGAAGTTTAAACATTTTTTAAATGTATTTTTTCAATGCATTTGATATTTTCCTACGGATTGTCTTTTTGCATTTATCAGTTTTTTTTCCTCCTCTCTCCTTTTTCCTATTTTATCTCATCTTTGTTGATTGTTAATTTCAACGGTTGGTTCCTTTTAATGTTCGAACATTTCTCACTAATATAATAATTTAGAAAATTATTTATAGATGATAGGATAAGTTATCAAATAGGATATGTATGTGTTTGGTATGATATTGATATTGGATGAAATGAAAATTCTGTGATATCAAATGAACCAATATGATCAAGTGGAGTTGGAAGCAATAGATGTTCGAAATGATTTATTATATTAATGCTTAGTATATTAATTACTTAATTTAACATATTTCGCGAGAAATAATTTCAAAATTAAAAGCAAAGAAAAAACAAAGGAGTTGAAGTATGAAGTTGAAATTAAAGCTGGAAGCCGAGAATATGTGCTATCCAACTTTTCGTATATTCCATATAATCAATTTCTTTCATATATTTATGATATTTATGATCACATATCGCAGTTCAGATGCAACAGAAGTAAGTGTTAATGTTCAAGTAAGAATTGAATTGTTCTAATTAATCCACAATTTCTGCAATATGCACAGATACTTTAATATTTATTCATTTGGCAAGGATGATATAAGAATATCTGAATTCATTATTGTGAAGTGATAATGATATTTTGAGATGATAATTATTTAATATTCTAAAATCTTTTAATCAATATCAAATTTGTTCCTTTTTGGCTCTTTTCTTATTAATTTTTTTTATCTTATTGGTTTATGAATTTTTAGCAATTTAATACTTTTCACAAGTTTACAAATGCATATCATAAAACGGAACAAATCACAGCTGCAAGCAATTTTCGTATTTGCGGTAGAGAGCTGATATATATTTTGATTAAGGTAAATTTATAAAATTTGTTTAGGACTTTTGTTTTTTTTTTTTTTAAATATAAATTATCCTTGAGTGAACTGATCATTCATTAATCGGTTGATCATTTAATTTCTCACTTCATTTTACTACAATTTTAGATTATTTGTTACCAAATCTTTCAAGTGTGAAAAGCATTTTAAATTATAAATTTCTAAGTTTAGCTTTATATGTGGAAATGATTAAATATTATCAATTGATATATGTGAACATTTTAATTCGTTGCAGATTTGTACTCCAACAAATGGTACACATCCATGCTTTCAAAGTTCTACAAATGCAACATGTAAGTAATGCGAAAATTAAATGTAAAATTAATATGAGAAGAAAAAGTTGAAGTAATTTTTCCTTACAGCCAAATTTCTTTTTCTTTTGAAATTTCAATATTATTTAAAATAATCGAGAAAAGAAATTCGAATTTTTTAGTTTCATATAAATATTTCTGAATATAAAAAAATATTCTATTCCCTAAGAAATATTCTCTGAATATAAGATTTTAAAATTCGGAAAATTTCTTTTGCGGAAATAAATCCTTGCAAAAATTGACTTATGAGAAATCGCCTTCATTGAGATGGATTTACTTCAAATGTTGCATGGAATGATTGAGACCTAGTCATTGTGACTTAAGTAAGTTAATTACTTCACAACAATTTCCCTTAATACAAGGAAGGGTTATTTTTCAATTTCCTTCTTTTACTCGTTGCAAATTCTTCCTTAGATGATTTTGTTTTTATCACTCTGTTGATTAGAATTAAATTGATCTAATAGTTATTAAGCTTTGGTTTCGACCCCGGAAACAACAGCAGTCTATGAGTTTAACATTTCAGTTGACTGCAATTGTTTTTAATGCGATGTTGATCTCACCTTTTTGGGATAACTATCATAATAAATTTGGAAGTTTACTCTACCGTTAAATTCATCATTCCTTTTAACCTGGAATTGTTTAATTCATTCGAAAATTATTGATTTTTCTATCGAAATTTCTAGACAGGATATTGAAAAATTTCGTGAAAAACAGAACAGAAGTTTGGAAAATTAATTTGTCCTATCACTTTCTTTATTTTTCTTAATTACAACGATGTTTTAGATTATGTATGAATGAGCATTTATTTAATTAACAAAGTCATTTAACGAAAATTTTCACACGAGTTGAGTGGGACTGAAAATGTACATCAATATTAAGAGATTATTAAGTTTTATCAACAAGATAAATATCACTTTTGTGGTACCTTTAAATATTCAATAAATCTGGCAATAGCCTTAATATAAAGTAAATTACAGATGCAGACATGAAATCAAATCGTAGCTATCGTCGAGGTGTTGCGACAGTTTGCTGCAGTTACGGAAAATGTTCAAAAGAATATTTGGCGACATTTTGTTGCGAGAGATCGGTTGTTGCACAATGAATTATATTATGATATTGAAAACTATCAATTACTATAATTGATTATATGAATTATATCAGTGAAGTAAATAAATGTTTGATTTAGTTTGATAAGTTTCTATTATTTAATAAAACTTGAATGAATATTTGTCATGATATTTCAGTGTAAAGCTATTTTTTTAAGATTTATCACAATAAGTTGAATAACTGATAAGTTGAAAAGATGATGAATAATTAATTAGCGTTACAATTTTAAAAATTCCACAGTCATAAGATATATTTTATTAGTTTTCAGTAATTATGATAAAAGAAGTAAATTTTTTCTTCAAAATAATTTTATCTCATTTTATATTTAAAATTTAATTTTAATTTCAATTTTTCATAAGTTTTATTTATACATATCTTTAGATAAGCGCACTCTGTATTATTTTGTTAAAACAATGAATGAATGATTTTAATGAGAATTTATATAGCCAATGGATAAGAACTGACCATCCAATTGACCAACAGCATATGTTTATGAGTCAAAAGGAAAATTTATTGCAATATGACAATAAAAATAATTGCTTTAACAGATTGATAATTCAAATTGTTTGCGGCCTTAAATGAATTCTCTAAAATCAAATCTATGCAAAATTTTTTGGATAGTAACTTTTGATAAAAACTTTTACAAAGTTATTTCTTTTTTTCTCTATGAAATATTTTAAATGAATAATTAATTAAAAACAATATTTATTGAAAAGGTATGCCAAAATGATTTTAATTATTGTATAGAACTGTTGTTTAGCCCCAAAAACGACTGGACATTGGAAGTCCAAGTTTCTGATGTTCACGTCGTCTGTATTGTCCATCTGAAATAATATCATTTATAAAGTTCAAAATTTTTTGAAGCAAATTCTTCTGGTTTACTTAGAATTTATCGCTGTGATTTGAAATACCAAAAAAAGAAGAAAATTGAGTGAAAACTTTGCAAAATCCTGAAATTGAACTTCTCAAATTAGATTATGGTACCAAAAACCATCAAAAATTTTTATTGAATGTGAAGATTTAAATTTTAAAACAAAAGAAGGTAAAATATTTGACATACCATTATTTGTGATTCTAAATATTAATGATGATTTATCGTCATTAAACTGAAATGAAGAAACTTTTAAAACTTTCATATATTATAAAACTCTCAAAAGATAACTATTGTGTTTTATAAAATTAAACATTTCAACATTTGACAGCTGCAAAAATTAACAAACTTCAATTCAATTACTCTAGGCTTCTCTTCTCTTTCCGCTCAATTTTTCTTACAGTAACTAACGATATTAGATTTTAATAATTTACAACATCGTAGTTTAGAATTACTTTAATATATGACATTGTTATTTATAATTACTTTAATATGCATAATTCATAATATACACTACAAATTCTTTCTCTTTTTAATAAATCTGAAACTTATTTGAAATAATAAAATTTATTTAAAATTTCTTAAATTTCTTTAAAATTCATTTTTGAAATAATTGATATTCTACCGTATCATCATTTCGTTTTCCCCAAAATCTGCTTGATTTAACCAATTTATTTCGTGCTTTATTCAATGCTCGTTTCTGATTCACCGATGATTGTATTGCTGGCATTTGTGTAGGTTCTTGAACCTTAATAAAATATAATAAAAGCAATATTAATTAATAATTAATTTCTTTTGTTTTTGAAAAATATTATAATTTCTGATTTAAGTTATTGTTTGTTTTATTTTCGATATAATATAGAAAATAGAATGAACGCAATGAATTATACATATTGTAATTCAATTATATTTTGCGATTTGTTGATAACATTTGAAATATAGAACGATTTGAGAATGGAAATAAGTAATGAATAAAACAATTGAACAAATGGTTGAATTTCGAAATTAATATGAAATAATAGAAATTTTCCTTATTTAAATAATTGATGATATTGATTTTATATTTGAAAATAATATAAGATTTTTGTAAAAATTAATGATCGAACAATGCATATTATTCAACCATTGAAATTTGTTGAAATTAATTATGGAAAATTTTAAGAAATTTTGTTGAAATTAATTTTATGGAAAAGTTTAATCATTATCGATCATATCATTAAAGCAGTTGTTTATTTGCAGAATTTTTGCAATAATTAATTACTTATTAATTTTTGTAGCAATTAAACACACACATTCATTAGCCGCTTTATTTTCTCCAAGAATAAATGAAAAAGTTTTATTTTTATTTTTTGAAATTTCTTTTATTTTATCTTTCCTTTTCTCTCTGTCTCCTTCTCTCTCTCTCTCTCTCTTTTTTTGAAATTCTCTTTATTTATTCATTTCTCTAAATTTGTGTTACTAAATTTTCCACTATTTTAAATGTATTTAAATGGAAAATATATTTGCAATGTTTGTTGTTGTTGTGAAAGGGAAAAAGCTTTTGATATAATTTAGGATATTTAATCAATCATTTCGATTAATTAATTTTTCAAATTTTCTTTTTTGAAAAAAGGAATAAACAAAGTTGATGTAATTAATGCGAGAAATTATTAAAAGATAGTAATTAAAAATAAATATATCTTTTAAACTCTAATTATAAATTATTTTAAAAAAATAAATAGAAATAAATAAAAAGTAGAATGAAAATTTTTATCTCACATCATATGCTTGTTCAAGTAAGCTACGATAAATAGGGCTATATTCATTGTTGAATTCATTATCATCATCCATATTATAGGAATAAATCAAACTTCTTACAATCATCATTTGCATCATAGAACAGCATAATATCGTTGTGAATAACATACTGATATTAATATATCATCGAATTTCTGTTGAATAAACTGAAATTAGGGAATATTTTGATTAATAAATGAATCATCAAATTCCTGTTAAATAAACTGAAATTGAGGAATGTCTTGATTAATAATGATAAATCGTCGAATTCCTACTTAAAAAAAAAAAACTGAAATTAGGTAATATATCATTTTAGTATTAAATCAATTAAGAAAATGAGAATGAATAACAGAATGAATATGAAAATGAATATTGGTATGAAATTTTCAACAGTGAACAATTCATTTAAATTAATCCTCTGCTGTTTAAGGTGTGATAATTTTGTACTGCAACAAATTATCACATCTTAAACAACAGAGGATTAATTAAAATGATTTATTCACCTTTTTTTTTTGCTCAAATAAAATATCAAAAAAATTATGAACTAATTTTGAAGTAATATTTATTGGTTAGGAAAAGAATTAACTAAAAAATGGAAAGAGAGAGAGAGAGAGAGAGAGAGAGGGAGAGGAAAAAATTAAGTATCTTAAATTCCCTTAAAAAATTGAAAAATGTAAAAAGTTATTAAAAATCTTAAATTATTGAAAATCATAAATTTGCATTTATTAAAATTAAAAATTAAAAAAGTTATTAATTTCATTTTTGCGATCGAAGAAAGAAAGTTCAAAAGATTATATATTTTTCATAGGCATAAATTTTCTTTTTTTTAACAATTACTATTTTATGTATTAAATGTTTGTTTCATATATTTTTAGATTCCTTTTTCTAAGGCCAATTTTATTCCTATGCTTAACAGTCCTATATACATTCTTATCATTTAAATTTAACACAAAGATTAATTAAAATAAAAGAAATAAATTGGTAGACGTTTTATATTTCTATTGTTGATTTAATAATAAACGCCATAAGTTCATCCGTAACATTCATCTGTAATGAAACAATCGCTAATTACAATTTATTGAAGTAATTTCAAATAGGAAAAAATTAAATTGAAAATAGCTGATTTTTCATTTTATTAAAATAAAAGATTGATTTTGTTTACAGCATAATAAATAATTATACATTACATAGGCTTTAGCAATATAGCAATTAAAATGAGAAATGCAAAAGGCTTAAACAATCAACTGATAAAAGATACGATAAAAAAAATTATCTCTGTTATGATGTAAAACTAATAATTATACAAAATCATTGAAAAAAAACATAAATTAAAATTCGCTATTTTCCAAATTGAAAATTAATTTAAAAAAAAAGGAATTTAAATTTCAAAAATAGTTTACTCAAAAATAGTAAATAATAAAACTAAAAATAGTTTTATTATTTTATTCTTTCAGCTTTATATTTTGTTAATAAAATAATTGAGAGCTTTCAATCTTTTTTTTTTTTGAAATTAAAATTGGAAAAAAATTAATGACAGCTTTAAGAAATATGTCAACATTTTATGAAAATTATTTTAAAACCTTTTATTAATTCTGAATATTTTTTAATATGAAATAAATTTCATTTTATAGAAAGCAATTGTTAATAATAATAATAATAATAATAATAATAATAATAATAATAATAATAATAATAGTTTAAGCCTAATTTATATCATAATATTTTTTATTCTTCATTGAAATTTTCTATCACAAAATCAATTAATTCTAAATAAATCATTGATTGTTTACGATGCTGAAATTGTAAACAACAAATAAAAATATGTGACATAATTTCTTACTGTTTTTTATAATACTAAAAATGAAACTTTTTTAATTGTTAAGAATGAAGAAGAAAAATTACATTATATTTAATCAGTGATATGATAAAAAAAAAAGGGAACACAGCCAACAAACAAAAATCATTCAAATGATAAAAGCATAGATAATGTATATATTGAATTAAATAAATGAAATAATAAGTATATTAATTAAAAATAAACAATAGTTATAATTTTAAAATGTGAACTAAAAAATATTTTCAATCTCATTTCTAGAAAAGAGCATTTTTGTTAGGAAATTTTCCGATCATTTCTTATCTTATCAGCTTTTCAGCTTATATTTTCATCTCAAATTGAATTGAACGAGAAAATTTACGATAATTTAAAATCAAATATTTTGCGTTGGAAATTTTTCATCTTCGTTTGAATAAGCCAATTTAATAGAGAAATTCATCATCCAAATGAAAATTTTTATTTCCATGCTATTTATATAATATATTATTTTTTGACATGAAATGAAACTAATTATAATAAGAGAATTTTTAAAACGAATTTGAATTTGACCGATTGAAATTTATTATATGAAGATGAAATTTGGTTATAAATAATTCCGATATTATTTATTTGAGGGAAATAAATTAGTTCAGGAATTATTCGTAGATAATTTTTCACAAAAAAATTTAGAAAGAAATTTTTTAATAATACACCAAATTATGAATCAATAATTTTCATGTATTAAATAAATGACAGTTTCCTGGAAAAGTGAAATATTTCCGGAAAAAACTTGATGGCATAAATTAATAACAATTATAGGTATGCATATAAGATATCCTAAATTAATAGTAATTAATTGATTAAAAAATTATCGTGATTTTAAGCATTCAAATTGATAAAACCAACAATAAAACAATAATTGTAAACTGTGAACAATAGCTCAAAAGTGTAAGCGAAAATTTTTCACTGCAATATTGTAAGTTAATCCTTCCTTCATTTAGCTAAAAATTCATTATCAATATTGCATCAATCATCTTTATTAAATATATATGCAAAATTATTAGAAATGAAATTGATTAGACAATATAATATAATATGTAATTCTAAATTTAGAATACATTTTAAATTTCTTTATTTAAGTAAAATATGTAAATTAATAAATAAATTATATAAGCAAAATATGCAAATTAGTATATAAGTTATTTAAGTAAAATATGTAAATTAATATATAAATTACTTAAGTAAAATATGTAAATTAATATACAAATTATTTAAATAAAATATGTAAATTAATATATAAATTATTTAAGTAAAATATGTAAATTAATATACAAATTATTTAAATAAAATATGTAAATTAATATATAAATTATTTAAATAAAATATGTAAATTAATATATAAATTATTTAAGTAAAATGTGTAAATTAATATATAAATTATTTAAGTAAAATATGTAAATTAATCATTATCATAATACAAATGTTATTTGCATAAATATTAATTCTCTCATAAAATTTTAATAATAGCAAATTTTTATGAAAAGAAAATTTGCTTAATTGCAGAAAAAAAATTAGCATATTTATTCAAATATTTATCATATTATGATTTTTTTAAAATTATTTCCTAAAATTTTTCAACTGGTTGTATCTGTTTGCGATAGTAATAAGAAGTGCACATCAGAATAATATACACTAAAAACATTATATACCAAATTTATTC
>CAKAEH010001889.1:0-24262 GCA_916381525.1 Cercopithifilaria johnstoni | reverse complement strand
ATATTTGTAATTTTATTGATAATAAAAACATTTGATAATGATGATAATGAAATATATTGCTGATATGTTTTCACTTTGTAAATATTTTGATAATGATGATTTAAATGATGATATGATAAGAATAAAAAGATTATGAATCTCAAAATATTCGATAAATGATCCAGGAAGTAGCCGATAAAATCAAATAATCTAAAATAATATAATAATAGGTATTCATTCCAGCGAATTGGAATACCGGTTTTTAACATATCATTTAGAATTAATTATATTTTAGATAAACTTATGTTATTGAAGAATTATATTATCATCATCATCTCATGTAAATATATTTAAATAAATAATTGGTGAAACAAAGAAATATGGCTAATAGCCAGTTTTTATTTTTTTATTTTTTGAAAAACTATCAGATTTAATTTCAATATTCATGAAATTAAAATTTTATTATTGTTAGATAGATAGATGAAATTTTATCCTTCAATTAATTGGTTAATTTTCTGCACAGTAATCCAAATTTAGTTCAGCATAATCGAGGATACTTATTGCATAATAAAATTTGTCAAAAGAAATAATGTAAATTGAATGTTTTAATATTATTATTATTATTATTATTATTATCTTTAACCCTTCTTTTCAAGCTGGTTCCTATATGATTCATCGTTTTCTAAATCGTATAGTTTCACAATTTATGTACATAAATATTATATTGTATACATACATACATATATATATATATATGAGTTATAAGCAAGAAGTGAAGAATGATGATGACTTTAAAGATTTAATGTAAACAAATGAGAGTAAATAATAGTTAAAGATCATCATTGTAAATGTTGTAACGTAAAATTTTCACTTTTTAATTTTATCCTTCATTTCTTAAAATTAAAAAGTGAAAAACTTACGTTAAAAAAAAAACTTGTTACTACATTTACAATGATGAATTAAATTTTGATTACCTTGCAGAAAATTAACTAATTAATTGAACGGTAAAATTTCATCTATCTAATCATAATAAAATTTTAAGAAGAAAATGAATAATAAAAAAAAATGGAATGATTTTTATATTTATATAAATTTTATTCTTTAATCATTTATTAGATGATCATTATTTATTATAATCAAAGAATATTTGTTATTATTTTTATAATTTCTTTTTTTTTTTGTTATATTTAATTTTTTTCATTAAATTATTTATTGTAATTAAAATTTCGAATGATTTATTGTAATTAAAATTTCAAAATTATATTTTATCTTCGATATATTTTTACACTTTTCCTCACATTATCAATAGAATTAAACGATTTAATTTCGTTGATTGAATATAATTTGTTAACAATTTTAATCAAATAAAAGTGAATATTATTGAAAGTGAACTTTCAATTCTGATCGATTATAATGGCATTTGTTTCACTCTCGAAATGAATTTGTTGAATGGAAATATATATAGTACGTTAAGCAATTTGTATTATTTATTTCGTTCGCAAAATTATTTTCATCATTTCTTCATAAAATTACAATTAAGTAAGATCACTCTTTTTTTTTTTTTTTTTCGTCGAAATTTTAAATATTTTTAAAAATCGAATTTTGCAAATTTTAATTTAAATGAATAGTTTAAAAATTAAATTTTTGCAAAATGATAATGATATTATTTGTAAATTATTTTCATTGGAAGAAAAGAAATGAGATCGAATACGATTACTTTTTTTGCATAGATAAGAATGAAATTTGGTTGAAATTAATTAAACTCTAAATAAAATTAATTTATAGGTGAGTTAAATGAAAAATATGACAACTATTATTTGTTGCAAGAAAAACTGATTCAGGTAATCATTAATATTTGCCATATGGAATTATGTAAATATTATTAGAAAAAAAAAAAATAACGCTACGAAAATATTTGACAGGATACCGGAAGAGTGGATACCGGAATAACGTATGAGTTAAGCATAAGTAATCATGCTTAACTTATACATGGATACGATTAATTTATGAAAACAGTAGCATAATTAATGAATTTCAAATTCTGCAAAATGAAACATTAATTCATTCAATATGTAAATTAAAATTTCGAAATTTTTAATCACTTCTCTTTTAACTTTTTTAAAAGGACAATAACATCATTTGTTTACTCTTCTTATCGTTGTTTCCCAGAAAGCTTTTCCTCGAACAAGACATTTATCCCGTATGTTGCAACATTTACTGCTACCACCAGCTATCGGTAATTTAGTAAACAGCAGCAACTCATCATCAATTCACCAAAATATGAATCATTTTAAATACATCCTCATCATCACAATAAATAACTATTTCATTTATTCAGTTGATGAAGAAAGAAAAAGACATCCTTTTTAAACTTTAAAATATCACTCCCTGTATAAATTATTCCTTTGCTCTCTCTCTCTCTCTTTCCCTTTTCTCCCTCTCTCCCTCTTTTTCTTTTTCTTAGTTCAAAATTTGTAAATATTTCATGTTGTTCCACTTATGATTGTATAAATTTTATATTCTATGCATATATATCTCTATATCTGAAGTTTAATAGATCTTCAACATTGGGTAATTCGGTCACCCATTTTTTTTCTTTGCTTTTTACTTTGATAGAAGTGAATCTGTGAGTGAAAAATATGCGGCAGATTGAAATGAAAGATATGAGCAAGTTATGGATGACCAAATAGATTGGCCATTAATGTGTGGTCAACAGATAAGGTATGAAATAGTATGAAAGATGGAAATGATGGTTGTGATGGTGGTTAAGAGGATGATGAAAGTGGTAAAGATGGTGGTAAAGGTAGTTGTAGTAATAGTAGTAGCGGTGATGGTGGTAGTGGCGGTGGAAATAGTGATATTACGGTTTGGGATTCGAGAAGCTCACCATATTATAGTGAGCAAGTAGGAATCAAGCATGGATTATTTTATCTTTCATGAATCAACTGGCCCGTCTTTTCTCTCTATTCTCAAACTTACTAATCGGTGTGTTTAGATGTAGAAATGTTTGTTGTGTATGTCGTTGTATGTGTCCGTCTGCATTATATATATATTATATATATGTGTATATGAATGTGTGTTGTGTATGCATTTGTGTGACTGTACTATTGCTGTTTTTGAAAATCATCGTTGACCAGCACTGTCGTCGTCCGGCTTGTCGATCACAAACCTTTATATGCCAGGGTTGTTGTCGTAGACTTGTTTGTGTCGCACAGGTAAGATATAGCTCTCTCTCTCTCTCTCTCTCTTCCCATTTCTCTCTTTTCCTCCACCTATGCAATAATTTGATCCTTCCCCATCACATAATTTCTACCTGTTCATCTTGCTACATTCTCTTCATACCTTTTACCAAACATTTGAATCTGTCCAGATTTTCAACATTTTTGTATTCACCAATTTGAAAATACTGTTGTAATTAACAGACAGACAGATCGATCGACACATGCGTACATACAAGCACACAGGTACACACACCAGACACACACACACACATACAGACACACAGACAGGTAGTAAAATAGTCTCCACCTGTGCAGCACCACTCTATTGGCTACTATTGAATTTGAATTGTTTCAACATCTTAAGCTTTTTTGTTTTAAAAAAACCTTTCTTTCTTTGCTGAAAAAAAAATTTCGAATTTTGATTCATTAGCGTTCATTAGCATATTAATCATTTAACCTTCTTTCAATGTTAAAAAATGTTATCTTTTTTTTCTCCCAGTTATTATTAATTTTCTATATCCACATAGTTTATCAGTATTTCCTTAATTTATCATCACTTTCCTTTTTTTCTTTTCCGCATAATTCATACCAATATTTGATGTGATCTAATAAATGATTATGATTATTTGCATAGATACTTTCAACTTCATTTATTGAAAGTACTATTTTCGATACTCCCCTCGTACTTGCTGAATCTTTATACGCTAAATAATTTGAATACTTTTAGCATTAAATAAATGAATAAACGCCATAAATGAATACAAGCGCTTGATCATAACGGAAAGTTCCTGAAACATTGTTTGATCCTATTCGCTATTATTATCCAAAAGTCCGCATGTTGTCTCATTCTGCCCCAAATGACCTTCGGAATTCCTTAAGGGTCATTTAGTCAGGAAGTGCCCAGCACTTTTGCATCCATTGTCCCAGTACTTGAAAAGGTTCTCCCTCCTTTTATCTCTTCCTTTCTCCCTCGCTTTTCCTTTCTTTCCTGCTGTTCCTCTCTTTCCCATTCCTTTGTCTTACACACCATTTCACATTTTGTGTAAAATGTGTTGCCATTATCAGTGTTCCAGTATTTCGAAATATATTTCTAGATAGATTTATAAAAAGAATCCAAACCGGTATGACCGGTAAGCGGAGGAAAGCGCGGGAGATCAATATTGGTATCTCTTAATATCTTTGAATCCTCAATCAAATCTCTACCGTTATTTCTGTTCGTATCTGCCAAAAAGTTTGAAATTAAAAAATTTTTTTCCGCCAATTTGAAAGATATTTTCCGTATAACTTTTGTATGCTTGGTAAAATGATTCATAAAATAATTGAAAATACATAATGGTACACGTAATTACGTATAAATATGTCGTACGTGCCGTGTTTCTCCGTGATCTTTTTTAAATATTACTTTGTTTAAAATTTAATTTTAGACTGAAATAGCATATATTATAAGAATTGTTTCTTTTTGTTCTTCTCAATTATAATTACAGCGGCTTTTTTTTTCATTTTCCTCTAATTTCAACGAACTTTGGTAAAGTGAAAAAAGAAAGATTAAAAAATTTTTGAAAATTATTATCATAAAGGTGAATCATTAATGAGACTGAAGAGGATTAATAAGCAATTTTCTTTTGTTTCTCTTTTTTTGTATTTTCTCCTTTCTTTTAAATTAATTATTTTTCAAACTAGTTATGGATTTCCTTATCTTTTTCTTTTCATTAACATATATATATATATAATAAGCAATTTATATATATATATATATATATATATATATATGCTTCAGTGAATTTTTGATGACGATTTAAAAGGACACAATAAAATTAGGAAGAAAAGTAAAAAGGAAGAGGTGGAGGAAAAAGAGGTGGAAGGAAGAGGGAAAAGATTAGAGATTTACAGCAACAAAATGTGCGCCATTAATTTCATCAAATTAATGACTCATTGAAATTTTACAATGATAACCAGCTGAATTGATTACGATTGCTTCAGAAAATCATTAACTTTTGCTGATAACAATCGGCACATTCCCAAAATCATCCGTTGAAATTTCATCGTTAACAATGCCAATAACCTCAGAAGATTGATGCCAATTCCAGAATTTTCAGGATCAATCAGGGGATCAATCCATTCTCTTTCTCTCCCTCCCTCGCTCTCTCTCTCGCTCTCTATTTTTATCGCTTTTTTTCGCCTTTTAATTTCTAATTTTTGCGACGTAGAACAAATGAATGCTTACATATAAGTTATCCCGAAATTATAACTGAATAATAAGTTCAGTTAAATATTAAATAAGTTGAAGTTTGAATGTTGAACGATGAAATTGCGCATATCAATTTGGAATGTTAATTTAGTGATGCGCAAATTTCATTGAAATTACAGCTGTACGACAGCAAAACCAATTATAGCTGGCGTTCGTTTCTTTACTTTGCCGCTTTACTTTTTCCTTTTCTTCCGTTAATAACGATATTAATAACGGTGATGGTGATGATGATGATGATGATGATGACGATGATGATGAGGATGATGACGTTAATATTGAGCATTATTTTGAAACGACCTTACCTGTTTATCATTTTTACCTTTCAATCGATCTCAGGTTTGTTACGCTTTTTCAGTAGCACTAAATTACAAATTGATAGCGACTTTGAAATTTTGATTTTTAAATATTCCTATTTTTTTTTTTAAAAACAGAACAAATGAAAATAATAGAATTTTATTTAGGTGAAAATTTGGATTCCATCGAAATGTTTTGCAAATGTTTACAAAATTGAAACTTAAATCATGTAATAAAAGAAATTATTTCATATTTTTAGGTCAAGTAGCTCAAAATGGCGGAATTAAAGTGAAGATCGCCGATATGCCATTTCCAGTACCAAATGCGCAACAGCTTAATCAAATTGTTTGGACAATGTTAGGCACTGCTACTAAGGTTATATTCAAAACAATTAATAGATATTTTAGCATAATTTGTCGATAATTTGCGAGGAAAACTTTTTAGAAAGCCAAAACAAATTTATAAGCAAATGAGAAGAAGAAAGCAAAACATTCAATTATTCTTCAGGAAACAATTTATTGCGTATCTGAAGCACCTGTATCACAGTTACGTTTTGTTTGTGTTGATTGTTATCAGAAGAATATCACAGATATGGTTAATGTTTTAAGCAGTGCGCAAGATCTTACACGCAGCGCTGGATTTCCTGTAAGTTTTATTTTTATTCACCGCTTTATTCATATTTTATCTAGTTTTGTTTATTTTAAAATTAAATAAATATACTGATTGATATTGTCGATCAGAATACTGCAAAACATGTAAAATTCCATAATCCAAATCTTTGAATTCTCAAGCAAAGATTACAGAAAATTAATCGTTAAAGGAAGGGATAACTCAAATCTTATTTAATATATTGACTTTGAATTGAAATTATACATTAAATCATTGAATTAAATTCATTTACATAATTCCTCTTATTATCATGTTGATTGTAGTTTGCTTTTCCTTTTTGATTTTTATCTTAATATTATTTATTATTTTGCAAGATTATTTGGAACGACTAAATTCGTTTGTTCTAAATCAAAATTAACTATAATTTCATTGATCTATTCCATCGGTCAAAGACCTTTTGAATGGACACAAAGTTATTATGATTACAACGAACTTTGGAACGTTTGCCTCATTTTAGTAGAATTTTAAAAAGGAAAACTATTTGTTTAAGTCCCAAACATTCCGCTTTTCAAGAACTAATGCAACAGAATTTAAATTTGCTTACTGATTAAATTTCCTCGCAAGTTTTGCTGACATTTAGCTTTCCGGTTTTTAGAGCTCATTTTGCTAGTTTTCAAAAGTACATCAATTCTAATCTTCCTTTTATAAATTCTTCAAACGCGGGAGAGAAGGGGAGAAAGGAAGACAAGAGTAAATCGGTTTATTTATATAAATTCACCAATTGATATTTGATTTTTCGGTATTCATTCCCAACTCGTTCAATTCTAATCTGAAAACATTTTTTCAGACTGTAGCATTGCGTGGTATAGCAGTAAACACAAACTGGACAGGTGCGACAATAATGTGTCAAGCAGCAGTGAATGGTGGTACCATCGATTCAGCACCAGCTATAATTGATGTACGATACTTGAAACAACCACATGTAGTGGATACATCTGGTCAAGGACCAATACTAATTGCTAGTCAAGTAATATTTTTCATTAGGCCAATTTTTTTTCGAAAAAAAAAATTCAAAAAACTGATTTTTTACCACAATCGTTATTTTAAAAATTTCTTTAATCTTAAATATTTTTAAAGTTTTATCTATAGGGTTATCGATTTTACGTGGAATGTATACGTGCAAGTGATGGATTATGTCAACAAACTGGTCGACGGAAAACGTTACGTTGTGCGGTGCAATCCCATCCGCCGGCTACAGTATTCAAGTGGCTTAAGAATGGCGTTGTTGTCAGGTTTATCTTTGATTTTTCGTTTCTGATTAGCAGTTATTATTTGTTTAAATTTCATTCCTGGAAACAATCTGAAATAAAAGATTTTGGATACGATGATAAAGTCTTGTTATAAATATTTCTAAATTTAAATCAAATTAAATTTGGGATTTGGCAAAATTAGATTGAGACATTTTCTCAACTTATAACACATCGGTACAAAATTTGATATGATAATTCTGTCCGTTGTAGTGGTAATGGTGCCGATATTACAATTGGTACCGAAATGATTGGTCATTCAATTCAGTGTTCTGCTAATAATGGTCTTTTTTCGGACGGTGAAATGCCCATTTCACAAGCCGTGCAAATTGATCCGTATAGTAAGTTATATATATACATATTAATCAAAACCAAAACTTGGCATTATCAAATTCGAAATCCGAAATTATAGACGGGGAGAGAGAGAGATGAAAAGGAAGGAGATCCTCAAGATTCCGCTTAACTGAGTTTTTAAAGATATGGATTTCTGGATTATGGTTTGGAAATTTAAGATCGACTTTGGAATTTAAAATTCTGGATTAGATGACTTTAGCAGTTAACTCGTAGCAGATAATTCACGGTTTTCATAAATTTGTAGCAGCAGCTCGATTGGTGCAGGATAATTTTCAAACGATGCAAAATGCAGCACCATTTCAAACTGGCAATCGTATTGATATGAATCAGCAGATTAACTTAGGATGCCAAGTGGAGGGTAATCCACGCCCGGTTGTTTTCTGGAAATTGAGGAAATCAAATGGTCAAGTAGTTGATGCAGCATGTCCACAGGGTTTTGAAGGACAGTATCAAGAAGTACCCTTAGAACAACGCAGTCAAGTTACATACGCTGCCAATATTGTTTGTTATTTTCCGCTTCACTTATTAATTTAGTTGAAAGATAGGAATAGATATTTTTGAAATGGAGCCTTTAATCAAAAAAAACCCCATCCTAATCAATCTTATCCTATTAGATGAATGGTACATTGAAGTATAGCAAGTAGTAGTTCAAGTTTACTGGGAGAAAATTGGAAATTTACTGTCTTCATTGGTACATTTTGTGCTTGATGATAGCATAATTAATGGCGATTTTATGAGTTGAATTCCATTTTCAATGTGATAATTACATCATCACCTTCTAATGATTGAAGCAGTTATGTGAGATCTTTCAACTTCTTTTCTTTTTTGAATTATACTTTATTTCATTTCAAATTGGATTTCAATGCCATATATTAAGCGATTGTATTCCTTTTTTTATCTTTCAGCGTCTCAATGCAATTTGCTCATTACGGATAGCAAATTACACATTTTCGGGACAATATTGGTGTGCTGCATGTTCATTTGTGTCACAAGGTGCTCCGGAATGTTCACCATCACTTGATTCGCCTGGTACTACCTACTTAAATGTACAGGTGCAGGGACCACCAACTCAATCGGATAGCTTACCATCCGTTCAAAAGGTTTTATCTCTTTCATTTGTAATATTTATTATTACAATTAATTAATATGATATTTCTTCGATAGCATTACTAAAAAATGTTTGAAATGGTTATATACCATGAATTTTTCATTTTTTGAAATGTAAGTAGTAAGACTTCTTGGAAACATAAATGATAAAAACTGCACTTACTTCATTGTTAACTCCCATATTATCAACATAATCATTTATGGTTGCACTAGTTTTCAATGAATTATCAAATTTGAAAATTCAAATTTAAATGTCTGAAAAAATTTGCAGCTTCCTAGCTCAGACAGTGCGGTTGTTGTGGTTCACTATTGTGCAGAACCGTTACCTAAGCTACCGCGTGATGTCGTCTTTTCGGTCGATCAAAATGAGCTACAAATTGGACAAACATGGCAAAATTTCCGATTCGAAAGTACCACGCAAAATAACACCGTACCAAATTGTCATCTAGCAAAATTACTCATTTCACCGGTTTCTGATTCAGATACCATTCGACAAGTGGTTCTAAAAGTTCAAAATACATATGGCAGTAAGCAGTAGGTTTTCTTAAATTCCAAATTCACAAGAAAGATTGAAATTTTTATTTTTCCGGAATTAATTAAATATTTGAAATTTGAGATTTAATAATATACTGGAGATTTTCGAATTCATTTCGGCCTTCAAAATGGTGCAATAGTGTAATTCCAAACCAATGATGAAATGTTGAATTTCAATTACTTCTATTCTAGTATAATGGTACCACTGGGTGCTTTATTCGGTGGTCAATCAGCTACTATGAGTTCATTTCCAAGCTGGCTTACGGCGTTATTAATGATGATAATTTTCGGTGTATTGCTATCACTACTAATGATGTTTTGTATCAAAAAGAATTTATTCTGTTTTAGAAGTAAGTTAAATAATTTCCTATTAATTAGATGACGATTTTTCTCATTTGAAATTTTTAAACCATGCATTACTTTTTTGCTAATCTCTATAGAGATTAGCATTGAAATTTTGATTGCACTAATTCTTTTACTATTTTTAATTAATTTTTTTTTTCCGGCAGAATTTTTAAACAGTCTATACATCTCAATTTTCAGAAGTGAAGCCGACAATAAATTCTTATGACGACAAAAGGAAAAAAGCGAAGTAATTTTCCCCTGTTGAAATTTTTGTGCATCATTAAAATCTTTTTTTTTCCCATTCAAAAGAATTTTCGGAAATGTGGAGAAGGTCAGATGAAAGTTTAATATCGAAAATTTTTTCAGACATTTAGAAATTTTCGAAAAAATTTTTCGTCAACAAATTTAATGTGAATTTTTCAATTTTTCATTTTTTTTTCCAATCAATTTCATGTCCTTTCTTTTGTTTTTTAGCATGCGTGAGACGTACCGGGAAGATGGTCCTCGGTCACTGTACCAGGCATCCGGGCAACCAGCCGAGGTAATACGAAGTGAGAGTAGAACCGACTCTGCTTATCATCTATATCTAAGCAAGGAGGCGGTTGTTTGATATAATGTCCCCTTTCTTCATCCTCTCACCTCTTCCGTTACAATTATCAACCAAAACAAAAAAAAGACGTTTATCTTGTACCTCATGAAAGCAAACAAATGCTAAAATTTAATTTCTTATCTATTGCATATTATCAAAAGAAAAAAAGAAAATTTGAAATTTAAAAACTTAAAAAATGCGACATTTTCCTTTGAATCCAATTTTTATCATCAGAAATGGCATATATCATTCTCTCTTCTTTCAGCATATACATATATAAGCTTGAAAGTTTGATAACTTTGACATTTTTACATGAATTTCAGTGTCCGCTAGATTATGAGTCCGCCGTGCAAGCAGCCTATTGTGATTCTCGAATGTCCTCTGTTTAAATTATCTTTTCATCCTTCTGCTAGAACAAGCCAAAAATAAATAAATAAATAGTTATCTTTTTCTTTCATGTAAGTCGCAAATTTTCTAATTTGCTTGTTAATTAATTTCGCTTTTATCCATTTTTACATTCAATTATAAAAATTGCAAAATTAAAGAATGAAGCGAAAATCGATAGATATAAAATATGAAATATTACATTATCATTTCATCCGTTATCAATTTTTGTTTTTTGTTTTTTCTCTAATTTCAAAATATACCAAATCATATGGAAATTCAAAAATGACAATTGAAAAATTCAAAGAGAAAAAAGTGGAATTTTCAATAAATTTTCTCCTCTTTTCGGGTAATGACTTTCAGAATTTGCATCAATTGCATTTGTAATATTTATTATATTATTATTATTACTATTATTATTATTATTATTATTATTATTATTATTACTATTACTATTATTATCATTATTATTGTTATTATTACGATTACAATTATCATTATTGGCCAGAAGCCAGAATGCTCAACAAAATTTAAAAGAAACAAATTCTCACTTATACTACGATTTTATAAGATTTCCCTCTTTTTTTTTTTTTTTTTAAAAAATTCTATCTTTTAAATTGCTTGTTATTTAATTTTCGAAGCAAATTTTGTTAGTTTTGCTATTATCAATTTGTAAATTAATTTCAAAAAAAAAAACAAAACAAAAAGAATTCGAATTTTTTAATAATGAAAGAAGAAAATTATGACAAACATTCATTTAAATGAATTTCCTTTTCTTTTTCAATTCATTAATGAATGAATTTAATTATTATTGTTTTATTTGAGGTAAGAAAAAGAAAAAGGAATTACTTCTTTTATCAGCTTATTCACTTTATACATTTTCTTATTTGTATAGATTTTTTACGTTTTGTTTTTCTCCTCCTTTTTTTTTACCGCTTTTTCTTTTTCTTCAAATTATTCGATGAAATGAATTAAAATGGTGCCACTGTTTAGACTATCTCATTATTATTATTATTATTATTATTATTATTAATTAAGATATATGTATATTTTCTTTGTTTTTGTTTTTGATTTTTCTCAATTACTGATAAATGTATTATATAATACGGTTATGGTGGATGCAAAGGTTTTAATTTCTTTTCCCTTTCCGTTTTTTTTTTTTAATAGCCTATAATATATTTTTGCAAAAATTTTAAAATTATATAAAAGTTTTACATAAATATTATAATTAAGCAAACAATATTGATATATTGATTCTAATAATGTTGGAGGTATTGTTCATCATTTATATCAAATTTTGTCTAAAATTTGATTTTCATATAATTTTAATATCCTTTGCATCTTTGCTTATTTCTCATTATATTTTTAATGCTATTATTCTAAAGAAGGAAAAATATATATTCGAGAAATATGCTAATCATCTCTTCTAAACCGTATCATACTGCTATGAGTATTTTCTGATATCATATGAAAGATAAATAAGTATTGTTTTGCATATGAAAAAGGAAATGTTTATATATGCAAATTGAAATATGTTATATTGAAAAAAAAAAAAGAAGAAAGAACGAAGAAAAATGTTGCATTTTTATTTTTATTAATTATTATATTTTGTTATATGAATATTTTCGAGCATTTTTATTCGATGATACTAAAATATTTCATTTTCATAAATTAGAATATTTTGTTATTTTCAAATTGAAAATGAATTCTTTAAAAAAAAAAAGAAGGAAATTTTTGAATTTTTGAACTTTCATTATTCTTTTCCTTCCTCTTTTCACATCTCTTTATCGTCTGTCATCTAATTTTGCCGGTTTTAACTTACTTCGTGTTTTCTTTTTTTTTTCCTTTTATTCTTGCAGTACCCTTGAAATTTGTGTACTCAGGAACTGTTAATTATTTATATACATAATTTCTTTATTTCTTTTTTTGCAGATTTCACAGATCTCACGCAATAGATGCTCATTTGGTTGCTAGAAATGTTCGTTTTGAGGATTTGATGAGGGAAACTTTTGGAGAAACTTCTTAAGTGGGACAGATTTTTTTTAGAAAGATGCAACAAATAGCGGAAAGAAATGCATCTGTTATCCGGAAAAAAATTATATATGCTTTAGGGATATTTCCGATTTCGTCTATTTTAATTGTTATGCATCAGTCCTCAAAATTGTAATGCAATCAATGAACATGCCTGTGTTTTTTGTACAAGCGCCATTATTGTTTCAATTTTGCTCGAATATTTGTATATTTTCAAATAAAAAAGCTGCTATAGTATGATGATGTCGTCATCACTCTACTAATCGGCCAAAAATGGAAAATGTTTAACTGTTGAAATTTTCGGTTCTCATTTCTTTCGCATACTGACATAGGGCCATTATTCAGTACGACCATAAAATGACAAACCTATTCGTGTATAACTCCTTGGAAACAAATTCAAGTTATCACTATTACCATATCTTTATGTACTAATGTTCATATATAAAGAATAACCGGGGAGACTTTATATTCCATAGTTTATTGCTTGTAAAATGAGCAATAATTTGCAAAGACAATGTATTACAGCCATGTCCACCGGGTAGGTGAATAAATTTCCAGAATGCAATCTCTACAATGACTTCCACAAATAACATAATTACATCAGGATATGAAAAAGAGAAGCAATTATTTCTTGTGTAAATATGGAGCCATATCAAAACAAGAAAATATGAATTAACTAGAAACTGACCGAAATCAAAGATTTTTTTTTCTTGGATTCAAAGTAGCATTGATATGACGGTTTTGACATAAAACTGCGGCAAAAAAGGAAACTGTTAACATCATTATTTAATCATCACAATATCATCATTAAAGCTGAATCACGATTAAGAGAAGTTCGAAAGAACTGCGGAAAAGTTGACCTTAATTAGGATGAAGTGGTTCAGAGGCGAATATTTGAGTCAAAATTTAAAATCAAACTTGAAAGAGAGCAAAAATACTAGATACAGATAAAAATCTACCCGAAAAGTCATTTGACTATATTGATAAGACAAGGAAATTACAATGGTGATATCTGAATACTACCCATTATTTCAAATGAAAAATTACAGTATAAGGTAGAAAGGACAAGTGAACTGAACAGATTTAGGAGAACAAGGACGTAGCAACAATTGTAATAAGAAACGGGACAAATTTTTCCATGGAACAATAAGGAAATTTCTTTTATGACTCCAACCAACCTGAGAGTCATGAATGCATGAAGCAAACTTTTCGAAATTAACACGACGTCTTCTATGAGAACAAAAGGAAAGAGAATCTTTGCCATGGATTTCGTTATGGAGAAAATTTTGGCTACGCCATTACTAATCCACTTACTACATCGATAATACCAAATTTAGGACAGAAAATAATTCTTAATCAGTAAGTGTTAAGAGAGCGTGAGAAAATGTTCAACTAAACTGGCACCCTCGACAACACACACTAAGTACGTTAATGCCGAGCAAATATACAAAGATTGGATATCCTGAAATAACCAAAATATTTACACCTTGAGAAAAAATTCAAAACTTTGAACTGCTAGTTAACAATAAGTAAAATTGAGAGATCGTTCGGGTATCAAAATAACGACATGACAACGACCACATGTTGATACCAAAAAGCCTCTCTAGATCACTTGACGCTTAATCATGCCATTCAATAGTTAAAATACGGTTATAAAATATTTATTTTTAATTACTATATTTCTCAAATACCAAAACACACCTATTAAAAAGTTTAAAAGTGCTGCAATTTATCTATCCTATGGAGTATCAACCGGCGTCGCCCACGAATCCAGATAACGTTCAAAATCTATGATTGGTTGCATATCTTCAGGACGACGGCTAACTTCTCTCCACGAACGAAGTGAACGTGCGCATAACAGACGTTGATTTTCAAGTCGTCTTTGACGAGCAACACGGTATTTTCTGCAATAACCATCTGTATATAATTTAAATTGGAGCCGTATCGGTTTCCAATAAACATACTAAGCAAAAATACATATGTGTCATATGTGTCTTAGATTCATTTGAACTTTATATAATTTATGAATTCTTTTTGCAAAATTCTATCATTTTTCCTACTAAAAAAACAAGAGTTACCTTCGTAAGCTTACCGCTGCAGCGAAAAATGAGCTAACACCACTTACTGCAATGAACACTGAACCTGCACCTACTGTTACACCCGAAAATGGATACACCGAATAAATCATTGCTCCCACAACAAGAGTTATGATACACGATATTACTGCTAGTATCACTGAAATTTCAAAATTTCTTCCAAAATTTTTAAAATATGTGTCTGAAAACTTTCATGAAATATAGAACTTACTGCTACTCATCTCCAGGATTGTATTTCGCTTGAGCCAATTAAGAAATCCTGATGATGTTGAAATGATACTCAAAATGCAGGCCAAAATGGACTTTACGGCAATAACAAAGCAGAAAGCGATCAAAAGATAGAATAAATTGGCGACCAATGGAGTGATACAATCGATTAGAACTGCAATACAGTACTTTGATAAACAGAAAACCAAGAAATTACAGTTACAGTGTTAGTCTATGGAGGAGTAAAACCCTCATGATACAGTACTCTATATATATATCAGACATTGGTAAAACCTACTATAATTGCAGGTATGAAGCATCTTCTTTTTATCCATTTTTTCCCACAACAGCTACTAAGGTGCTATGATTAGAATAAATTTTAAAATGCTGGATAGAGAACTGAATAACCTTTTCCATCAAAGTGGTAAGTTGTATGATAAACACCTTTCACATCAACGAAGGACCCGAATTTGGCAGTATGCCAGAAATGTCGAGTACCAATTCTATAAACTCAACATAAATATGAAATATGATAATAAACCTGGATTTTTTACATATATTTCTAGTTTTCCGTCTGCCGAATTTCAAAAATTAAGAAGTGTTACAGACTTTTTCACAACATTTTCACAACAAATCCACAAAATAATCGCAGCAGAAATTAAACAGAATCTAGAGATTCCCAACCCACCATTTTATTTCTTTCTTTAAAATTACTCTGTTATGCTTCCCCTAATTCACAATCTTGTTTCAACTAACTTGTTCCGCTAAATTTACCGTTCAATCCGACCACGGCCTTTGAATAAGGATAAGACAAAAGACAGGAGAAGCAAATCATCAGTAACTCACAAGAATTGATTAGAAAATACGAAACGATCTTTTCCAAAAATTCTGACGTTCCATGACGCAACACTTCGAAAACCTCAACAATAAAAACTGGAGGATAAAACAAACCCCCTGCAACGATCCGCTCGTACGAACGGCAAAACATGGCTGTAATAGTTATTGCTGCGAACTGAGCTGTTGTCATCCAGTTGGGCTGCATTTCGGCTTTCTTTACTATTATCATCAATGCGAATCCACTCATCATTGACTAAAGCACATATTGTCTAAAATATCAACTGATCATTCCAAAAATAGAGTCACAAATTTTGGGAATTAAATGACCCATGAAAATGATTTACAGAGAAATTTCTTTCTATACCAACAATAGTTCTAATTGATGAAACCGGATAAGACTCTGAGATTGATCTGAAACCTATATAGTATCAAAGAAAAAGAAAGGCAAGTGATATTCTTTCAAGAACATCCATCATATAGTATATCTGCTGATGTTGATCACTATTATCATTCCGGAAAAGAACAGGTTCTTCGAATCATTCCGACATATTCCAATATGAAAAGTTTAAAAAAAATCTGTTATAAAATAGACGGAAATGACTTAACAAAAAAGCAGCCAATAAATTGAAGAAAGCAGCTGGATAGTTCGCTTCCAATGCATCAAAATACTTGCATTTTAATTCGATCAGCATGAACTGGAAACATAATATGAAATTTCTAACACACAATATTATATATTCAATGTAGTGTAACCGATTAGTCACAAGATTAATCAATCAATTTTTTCAGATCATCCGAAAAACACCTCAGAGTCATTCAATCAACTCCGCAAATAAACTACCGCCCTCACCTCACCAGCCGAAAATTCAATATGAAAAGATAAAAATAACTGAATTAGCTGTGTGAAGTTTAGCTAAGGGCGCCATGCAAAAATGCATCCCAATACTTGATAAAATATTATAATTTTTAAATACTAATTCTGCTAAAAGAATTCATTGGGAAATGCAAAAAAAAATTATCGCATATTTAATTACCAATATGCTAATTTCCAATATTAATTATTCAATTCCTATTTTATGCATAATTAATTTTACTATATTTTTAATATATATTTTTTCTTATTTTGTAACAATTGAAAATTTGAAATCATTTTGCTTAAAATGATCGCAAAATATAAATGCATTAATTTATTCATCATATTCATCGTAAATTAATCGCACCTTTCTAATTTCATCATTTTCTCCCTTCTTTTTTATTGTGAGTATTCATAATTCTTTAGTAATGGATAGAAAGAAAAAGAGAGAGAGAGAGAGAGAGAGAGAAAGGAAGAGGAAAAAAATTTTATGAAAAAAGATTTATATGGTGATCGGAATGTTTCCGTTCATCTTCGTTCCTTCAATCTATTCCTGTTTTCATTTCTTCGAATCCTCGGATATTTTACAGTTTAATTTAGTTATCAATAAGATAGACTAAAGAGGTTTAATTTTGCTTCTAACAAAAATTTATGTTATTAACGTTGTAACTTTTCAAATTTAACATTAAATTATTGAATTTGAATGACTTTTGAGGTTTGTGCCATTTTTAGTGATTACAGAAGCAAATTTCTCGGTTCGCAAGGTAAATTAATAATAAATGATTGCTGTCTGGAAAGGTACAGTGTAAAGTTCAACGGGTATAATGGGGAAATGAGGGCGAAGGAGGAGTGAGAGAGAGGAGAAGAGAGAGGAGTAAAAGAGTACCCCATAAAAGAGGTAGAGGATTGATGGAATTATTATGCTGCAAAGGATGATTTGTTTCGAATCAAAGCATCAAAACTCTTTTTCCTTCCTTTACTTTTTCATATTCCTTCTTCACTTCTGAAATATTTCCGGAATGAGAAGGAATTGAAAATTTCAGAAAGAATATAAAATGGACAACGAGAGGAAGAATTTTAAAAAAAATAAGAAAAAAAACAATTGGTAGTTTATTTTTCGATCCCTTCTCATCCTACCTGCCTCATTTCTCGTCATTCTTTCTTTATCATTTACCCCGAGACTAATCCCCCCCTCCCCCGTCCAATTCGAAAAATATGAGTGTAAAAATAAGACAGTTGTGATGGAGGAAAGAAAAGAGTACGGAGGGCAAATATGACCATGTGATTGTTTAATGATTTCGTAGGTACAAGAATTGTCATAAAATTCATCACTGTTATACCATCAATTAAATGTTGTTAAGAGGTATCAGCAAAAGTATCAGAGGAGAAGGAGGAGGAGGAGGGAGAGGAGGAGGAGGAGGAAGAAGAGAAAAGGAGGTAATTGGAGCGGTGAATTTTGTCAACCATTTTGTTGACCGATACAGGAAATGGAAGGAAGGTTGGAAAGAGTACAAATGATTAGAATCGAGACTATTTTGGCAAAAATTTTTCAATCAAATAACTGCTACTGATAATGGTTTGATACACCAATCTTCTAAAAATATCGCCCCCAGCTCTATCAAAACACTTCTCCTCTTCGCCACCGTTGTAATATTTGTTTGGTTGGCGCGGTTTGACGGGGCCGGGGATGAAAATCCCGATGGGTTGCCCTCAATCCCTCCTGCTTTGCTCTGCCCTCTCGTCCTCTTTTGATAACCTGTAACCTCCCTTTCCCCTCTCATTCCTTCCTCTTTTCTACCTACTTCCTCTACCCTTTTCCTCCTCCTCCTCCTCTTCTCTTATCAACCGCAAAACAAAATTCCTTTATGGTCTGATGACGCATTACGAAATGCTGAATTTTGGAAATGTGCAAATTCTTCAAAATTTACGAAATTTATTTAAAAAATCGATTTAATTTTGATCCTAAATGACAAACAACATTTTAAATTGTCGAATTTTAAAATACATCGTAATTTATTATTAATTGTTTCAAAGCAGATCTCATTATTTCAATTTTTAATAAGCATGCTTATATCATCTTCATTTTCCATCATCCTTTTTTGTATCATTTCAGTTTAAACAATCGGTTTTATCCGTATTATCATAGAATCATTCCAATTCTACTTTTCCATCAGTCATCAATAAATAATAATGACATCTTATTTGAAAAGAGAATACGTAAAATTGCTTTAAAAATACAAGAGTAATGTTAAATATATGAAATAGTTTAAGTTTCTGTTTAATTGCAATTTCTTTTTGTTTTTAACCCAAAGTTACAAATTGAATTAATGATGATAGATGATTACAATGTTGTAATGTAATGAAAATTAATGATGTGTGATTTTTTTCGTCAATTATTTACATAAAGCTGTTGTTGGTAAGAGTACCATGCTATTATGCAATACTAGAGCACTATATCTCATCATAGTACCACATCATATCAATACCATACCATGTCATGCATTTCAGTACGACGGTTTGATGCAAGTTCAAGTTACACATTCAAATTTCATATGGTACGAAAATATATTTCGTTGTTAAGAAATTTTTAATTTTAAGAATAGGGAAAGAGAGAGAGGTAAAAGGAGTAGGAAGAAAACAAAAGTGCTTGAGGTCGATATATTTCGAGATTCCCGGCCCCCACTCATTTAACAGTATTACAACAGCTGAAAAGAGGAGCATTTTTGGACAGCCGGAGGGGATATTTCAAGGTAGGTAGGAGAAACGAAGTAAACCATAAGACAGGGACGAGGTTTCACGGAAGAGGATGGCAGTCGGGGGAAGAAGGAGAAATGAAACGAGGCGAAAACGAGGTTAGAATGTCTCTTACGCGACAAATACATTATCTCTTCATTTCTTCTCGATCGAAGTATTTACCCTGTTATCGGTCTGATATCAAATTACAACATCCTTCTGAAGTTTCTAAAATCTTTTGAGAACGCGAAAGCAGATGATGACAATTTAATCGAATAACTGTCAAATTTGAAATTTCAAGCCCTTATCAATTCCGGTTATATGATAAGACAAACGACTGAAATTCACGGATATCTTTTTAATAAACTTATAATCAAGTAAGGGTGTAATGGTATAATTTTCTTTCTCTCTATCGCTAATTGAGAAATTTCATTCCAATCATTGATATTTCCTGATTTGGCCCGAATGCAAAGAAATCAAATGATATGAAATTCGTAAATTATTAGCATAATCAATCAATAATTTTGCAAAATTTAACTTTTCATTCAATAGAAAAAATTTTTAATGGTTGATTAATAACAAAAAGAAAGGAATGATTAGCAATTAAAAATTTGCACAAAAAAAATTTATGCAATTCTTTTCTAATGTTTATAAAAACAATTAATGCAAAATAATGTAATTAATTAATAAAAGAGAAAGAAAAGAGAAAAAAAATACATCACAACTATATATTAGTGAAAAAAAGGAAAGCAACAAACAAATAGTGCATCCAAGTGAAAAAGAGAGAGAGAGAGAGAGAGAGAGGGAGAGAAAGAAAAAGGAACAGAGAGAATTATCCAATAAATTTCGAACAGCCTAAATGAAACAATGCCTGGCAAGAAATCGATGAAGAAGAAAAATAAACAGATCAAACAGATGATGTACTACTCGGTTCATTGATTGTAAAATTAATTATCGAATGATATTATATTGATTTAATTCAATTAAAAAGGAAGAGTAATTTAACAGTAGAAAAAAAAAATTAATTACCACACGATGTAATCATTATAAAGTGGAAAAGAATGGAAAGAATTTGAAGCATTTTTCCAATATAAATTATTCTAGCCAATCTTATCATATCATATCATATCATTCGAGTCTATTATTTCAGACTCATCACATAATGTAATACAATACAATTCAATGCAATTTTAGATATAACAATCTTATTATCAATGAATATACTTCTACAATTATCCAAAATATTTGAAAGATCTTCCTGCTAATTCGAATATTTTGTATTTTTGCCTAGTGATAATAAATAGATAAAATTTCATTCCTGAAATTTAGGCCAACATTTTTAGGAATGAATGAAACTATGCTGTTTGTAAATATTACTTTATCATCTTCATGTTCTTTTCCTCTCCTTTTTTCCTTCTTTCATTCATCAGTCACAAATTACACTCAAAAAAAAAAGGGGAGAGAGGAAAGAAGGAAAACGAAGAGGAACGATATAAGGAATATTCATCCAGATTGTATAGGAGGATTAATGGAAGAACGATAGAGAAATAGAAAGGTAAAGTAAAAATTCCCCTCTGATCCCCAAACTTTTCACTTTACTATTTATTATTTCAAAATACCTTTACCTTTCTATCCTTCCTTCTCTTCCTCCTCCTCTTCCATTCCTTTTCTTTCTCTCTCTTTTAATTCCTTCATCCCGAAATCATAACATTTGTTACATGTGGAAAGGGAAAAAGGAGGACAAAGACGCCATGCAAATTAATTGTATTCAGGAGAAAAGCGCATCATCAACTTTGTCACTTAGCTGTCAAAGTAAAAAAGGTATGGATGGAGAAGAGGAAAAATGAAAAGAGGAAACGGATGAAAAATAAATAGCACGGTTGAGGAGGAGGTGGATGGAAAGAGGAAAAAAGGGAAAGGAAAAGTATTAACATTACGGTGGCCTAAATAACATAACACTATTTTCCCATTCATCCAGAATATTTCCTGAAAAAAACAAAACAAAGTAAAAACAATAACAGTAAACCGATCGGATTAGTTATTCCGATCCTATCTGTCTATTCATTCACATTCATCCTATTGGCCCAAAATTCATTCTACCATTTCATTTATCTTATTACTCCATTGATCCTTAAGCTTTCTCTCTCTCTCTCTCTCTCTCTACCTATTGACCATTTTATGATTAAATAACAAAAATTATTATTCTTTTTCTTCTTTTCTTTATCCTCTCTCCAAATAAAACCCACTGTTTTAAATCTTTCCTTTCTCTTTCTCTCCAAAATATCTACTCTGAACAATTTCCTTCCTTCTCATTTTATCTCATACCGAAACATTTATTATAATTATGCCAATTTATCTCTTCTTTTTTTCTAATTTACTTTTCTAATTAAAAAAAAGAACATAAAAAATATAATTAAAATTTCTTCTTCTCTTTCTTTTTCTCATTCATTTCCTTTCTTCCATTTTCTCTTTTATCACTTTCGTCGATTGATAACAATTTTAACTTATAAAATTTTATCACTAACTAATTTTTCTTGATCAATTTTCCAAAATTCGATTGTTCAGAATCTTCAAGAAAATCATTGTCTTTTTAAAATAATAAGAAATGGAAAGGGGAAAGGTGGAAGGAAAACGAATGAATCAGATGAATGAATGCTTTATAAAAGCAGCATAACGATAAATTTAATGCCATCTAATATTAAAATGAAAATTTTCAAACCTTCCTTTCAAAATAGGCAAATCCAGAAGAAAAAGAAGGAAAAGGCATCATCAAAATTTCCATAAATAAAATTTTTCCATATCACATAGTTTACAGTATAAGTGAAAAAAAAGCAAAACACACCTATACCCACACCAAAACACACCCACACATATACCTAATACCAAAAAAAGAAGAAGCCATAAAAATCTCATTCCTGATTATAATAGACGATGATATATGCATGCATAGTGTAATACATACCATTTCATCTCCACTATAATATTCCGGAAAAACAGAAATTCTTTGTTTAATAATACAATGAAAATTATTTAAACAAACAAACAAACAAACAAAAGAAATAAAACAAAAGACAACTTTGGTGTGTTACGCCCAAATTTACTCGGAACCATAAGCTCATCTAATATAAACTTTCTTTTATTTTTAGTTCCACTCAGAAAAACTATCTAATTTCAAAATTATCCTTCATTTTAAAATTTAATTTCCATAACTTATATAATGCATATATATATATATATATATATAATTCATACCATATAATCATAAATTTTTTAATTAGAATTAACAGGTATTATAAAAATTAAGCCATTAAAAAAAATTTTTATTTGTTACAATAAGAAAAGTCATTGGATTTATTTAATCCACCTGAAATTGATATAGGCTTTTCATTTTTGTAGAGCTTAGGTTCTGAGAAAATGATTGCAAAAAACAAACAAACAAACAAACAAACAAACAAGATAAAAATCATTCTTCTTTTTAAACTATAAAATATTATCATTAAAAAGAAAGAAAGAAAGAAAGAAAGGAAGAAACCACTGAAATGATAACCAATAATTATTATTGAACCGAGATGAAATGAAATGAAATGAAATGAAATAATTCGATCATTAAAAAATTTAAATTAATAATTTCAAAAAGAAAACGAAAAAATCATTTTTTTTTTTAAGCAAAAAGCATAAAACAAAACAAAAACAAAAATTGAGCGTCCAGTACAGGCATCGAAGGCACATTATTTCCGATATATACTAAAGATAAGATAACGGGATAGGATAGTTTTGGTGATAATCATAATAATGATAATAATGGCAACAAAAAGAAGGCACATTTGTAGAAAGCGCTTTTTTTTGTTTTTTTTTGTTTTTGGAAGAAGGAAGAGGGAAAAATAGGAGGAAGATGATGATAAAATCGAACAGTTTACTGATAAGAATAAATCGACAAATACTGTTAACAAACAAATTAACAGAAAGAGAACAATTTGTAATATAACAATATTTGAAAAACAAGAAGAAGAAGAAGAAAAAAGAAAATGCTGATAAGGAGAAAAAGTTTTTGAACGAAGTGAAAATTTCAAATTTGAATTCTCAGTAGGAAAAAAAAAGGGAGAAATTGCAAGAAATGGAAAAGAATAAAACAAAACAAAAAAAAAACTACTTTTACCTTTTCCGGTTTATCTTCCCGGAAAAAAAAAAAGAAAAGAAGCAAATAATGGCACATATTTTCATTGGATTATCATCAATTGATAAGAAATAGCAATAGTAACGATCGAAATCGATTTTGCAAAAAAAAAATTAAAAATAAAATTACTACAAAATTTTGCAAAAAAATATATACTATTAATGAAAAGTAAAATTTTAAAAGATACCCGCTATGGAATTTGAAAGAATTGCTAAAAGTTTCAGATTCTATTCTGCTTAAATAGTAATGGCTTTGTTATGATATCAATGATCAAGAATGTTTCGATAATTGATAATGTCTACATTTCCAAGGAGATAAAGAGTTTGGAAATAGCAGTACCAACGAAAAAGGTGCAATCCC
>CAKAEH010001888.1:0-24392 GCA_916381525.1 Cercopithifilaria johnstoni | reverse complement strand
ATAATAATAATAATAATAATATAGTAATAATAATGCTCTCCTATGTGCTAAATATGCATTTTTGATGATTATATCAATGATAATATATAATCAGAGGTAATAAAATTGTATACTAATTATGTTAATATTTTAATGAAATTATTTTATTGCTGTAACATAAAGTTGAAAAAGAACAATTAGCAAAAAATAAACATCGAAATTACGATTGTTCGTTGAAAAAAATTATCAGATCAATTTCATTCATAGAATTAAATTGAATATGTTACATACTTACTCCCATCAAACCGGTTTTGAATTCCTTTTAAGATTGAGTTATTTTCAGGTTTCTTGTGTAATAATTACGTAAATAAAGCAAATTAGTTTCAAATGACGTAAGCTAGCAAAGTTGTTATTCTTTGTTATTTGATTAAATAATACTATTTAAAAATCCATTTTCAATATTATTAAACTAAGCAGTTCAAATGTACTTTTGTTTTCAACCAATAATAATATTCCTCTTTGTTCGATCATCCTTGAAAAATAGAGTAAATAATAAAATTGGAAAGAGAATTTGACCTTAAATTAAAAAGGTGATATTAATTGATTAATTAATTAATTACCTAAGCAAATTACTCATAACTAACAATAATTTTCTATCTTTTTCATTTTCTTTTAATTATTCATTCTTTTTCATCATCATATAAAATTTAAAATGAAAACGAAAGGTGGAAAAGAAAAGAAAATGAAAAATTAATTTGAAATTTTGGAATTTCTTATAGAAATGAAGGAATACTAATTTATGTACTATTATTACTAAACAATTGCTGACAGCTATTGATAGAGTGAAGATGGTATAGAAGAAAGCAGATTGAAAAGAAAAGAATGAAATAGGGAAGAAAGAGTGGTAAGAAGGAATGAGAGAGAAAAGTAAAAAAAGAAGAGAGTATTAAGAAAAAGATGAGAATTTTAAATTTTAAGCTTAACATTTAAAATATATAAATTATCTAATCGTTATNAAGAATGAAATAGGGAAGAAAGAGTGGTAAGAAGGAATGAGAGAGAAAAGTAAAAAAAGAAGAGAGTATTAAGAAAAAGATGAGAATTTTAAATTTTAAGCTTAACATTTAAAATATATAAATTATCTAATCGTTATGTATGTATCACAAAAATTTCTTCAATTTGCTAACGTTCATTGTTTCTGCAATTTTTGCTCTTAGCCTCTTAGCCGGCGAAATATTTCAATCATTCATGTAAATTTTTCATCTAAATTACAAAATCATCTATTATCATTATTAGCAATTATTATTAACTGATAATATCATTATTTTTTTTACTACTATTACTATTATTATAATTTTATTATTAATTAATTAATTAGTATTTTTATTTATATTTTCATTGCTGTTATCATTACTATCATTTTACTATTATTATTGACTAACTAATTAAATAATTACATCTATTATCATCATTACCATTATTATTAACTGATGATATCACTATTTTTTTTACTATTTTTACTATTGTTATAATTTTATTATTATTATTGTCAATTAATTAATTAGTATTTTTATTTTCATTACTATTACCATTATTATCATTTTATAATTATTATCAACTAATTAATTAAATAATTACATCTATTATCATTATTAGCATTATTATAAACTGATAATATCGCATTTTTTACTACCATTACTATTATTATAATTTTATTATTATTATTGCCAATTAATTAATTAGTACTTCTATTTATATTTTCATTGCTGTTATCATTGCTATCATTTTATTATTATTATTGACTAACTAATTAAATAATTACATCTATTATCACTATTACCATTATTATTAACTGATAATATCATTATTTTTTTTACTACTGTTACTATTCTTATAATTTTATTATTATTATCAATTAATTAATTAGTACTTTTATTTTTATTTTCATTACTATTATCATTATTATCATTTTATCATTATTATTAACTAATTAGCTAACTATTTAATTAATTAATCACTATTATTATTTTCAATACTATTACTATCATTATCATTTCTTTCACAACTATCAATGTTATTCTTAGCCTGTTGATTTTTAAAAATTTCAACATTTTCTGTTAAATACCATGATTATTAACAGGATGAAGGAAAGATTAATGATGCGGGATATTAATGAATTGGGAAAAGCAACTGTTCCTGTGATCTTATCATTTTTTTTAAAATACTCTCTAATATCATTTTCATTTTTATAATATGTCTTTGCAATCATTTTTATAATATGTCTTTGTTCTTAACTGATAAATAAGATAATATGACTAATCATTGGGATTAATTAATTGGAATCTGAAATAATTAACTGATTATTTTATTAGCGCGAATGACTTATGCATATCTTTAAATTTAGCAATTTTTTTTCTAACATATCCTTGTTCTTAACTGATAAATAAGATAATATGGCTATTCATTGAAATCTGAAATAATTAACTGATTATTTTAATCGGAATCTGAAATAATTAACTGATTATTTTATCAGCACGAATGATTTATGTTTATTTTTAAATTTTAATTATCAATTGATATTAAATTGCTATCATCACGCTGTATGATTTGCTTGTTTATAATATAATAAATAAATATATGTGCATAGCTGTTACAAAAATTTCTCGTCATTTAAGTTTGATAATTTATAATTTATTATTTTTATACTATAATATATTTAGTTGGATTTTCTTAGTTTCGAATTTTGATAGTTTTAAAAATAATTTAAGCTTAATAATTTTGAAAGTTTTTGATAGTAATTTAATGTTTGCTAATAATTTGTTCCTTTCTTCTATCATACAATAGCTTCAAAATAATTTAAATTAATGAAATTCATATAATATAGCATCATATAATATATTTTATATATTATAAATTTTGTACTATAAAATAAAAAATAAATTTCACACTATTATTATTTTATATTTACATATTAACATTTCATAATAATATATTAATTAGTATATATATAAATTTTTATAATAATTTATATTATTTCAAATCATTCGATTTCGAAAGAAATGCATTGGAATATTTTTTTGTCCGCTCTTCATATTGTTGACTTAATAATTCAGCATTAATTATTGATCAAAGATCATTAATTATAGACAATGAATTGTTATTATTATCATTCTCTTATACCTTTTCCTTTTCATAATAGCTAATTTTTCATGAAAAACAATTGTATTTAAATTTTCGAAAATTTCTTTTAATTAAATTAAAATATATGAATTTATTTTAATTACCTGAAATATATGAATTTATTTTTAATTAACTGAAATATATAAATTTATATGATATAATCCAATGCACTAAATGTCACATAATTGCACGAAAATTTCATTCTCTATTGACTTTTGGACCAATTGTAGAATGTAAATAATCTCTGATGTTAGTTAACCTTGGCCTCTATCGATCATCTCTAAATTTCTAAAATGTAACTCCTTTGCAAAATATCATTTCAATGATATCCTCATCATATTTCGTTCCTTTCTTCATCATCCTTCTCCTGCAATTTTCAACTTTCCACCCGCGTTCTTCCATCTCTCTCCCACCAACCATACCATTTATTTCCATATGACCGATAAAATAAATGGATTGCGGGCTATTTGAACATATTTATGTAACGATATTATAAATTTGCATAATTAATTAATGTATTACTATTAAATTTAATTCAAATATTTACATTAATCGAAATTAAAACTCCTAAATATATTATTATTTAATTTTATTATTTATTGCATTATTAAATCTTTTCTTTCTGCTTTTAAAAAGTTTGTTGTATATTTTGCAGAAATTACTTAAAATAAAAATAAGTCAAACTAATTAATTATTCGTTTGAAATTATAATTTTTCTTTTTAGAATTATTTTTAGGAAGAATTTTTACTATAAAATAATAATAAATAATTCATCGCATTTCAGAATTCAATTATTTCATCGAAATTATTTCATTAATAATGAATAATATATTTGGATTACTTGGACATACAATTGGTTCACATCCAATTCTCTTTATATTTTTATCACTTACACTTTCAGCTATATCACTTCTTGGACCTTTATTCAGGTTAATTTTTTAATTAATTTTAATAATTTTATAATTTGTAATTCTTTTTTTGTTAAATTATAATTAAAGAAATATCGGTGAAAAGATTTTTCATTTTAATTAGGTTTTTTAAATTTAAATTGAAAGTTTAATTTTAGGAAAAAAAATTGGAAATGAAATTTTTTCATTGTCATTTTTAGATTAGATATAAGAATGGATATTAAATCAGGTTTTAGTCGTAGTGATACTCCTTCAGTACAAGAGATCAATGCTCATAAACTTTTCTTCAATAATACGGTACTTCATTTCATTCATTCACTTTTTAATTCCATAATATTTTAATTGGGTATATAATTTAATTAATTAATTAATTATTGAAGAGATTTAAAAAAAATATATGTTATCCTTATTTTATGCAATTGCATTTCTATTCATATTATTGATGGAAATCACAAGATAATAAAATAATTGAAGATAAATTAATAATTGTTATTTTAATTAAGAAGGAAATTATTTCGTTTTATCAATCTGTAACAGTATGATTAGTATAAATATAATAAATAAAGTTATCAGTGATTAAATGAAATCAAAATTCGTTAGCATAATAATATTAATTTTTATATCATTATTATTTCAATTAATTTATCAACTGACAATTGAATTCGATTAAATGATCAGAAAATTTTAGGCAATTAATTATCATAATTTGATAAAGAATAACATTAATAAAGTATCATAAGTATCATAAGATAATAAATTATCATATGATAAATGAAGTATTTCATATGAAATATGAATGAAGTAATCATAATTTAATTTTTATTTTATTTTAACAAATATGTTCATAATTTTTATCATATCAAATATCATTATGATAAACTATCATAAGTAGCTAAAGTTTAATTATCAATTATCAATCCAACATATTGTTCAAAAATAAAAGATTAATTAAATTCATGATACAGGGTGATCCATGGTATATGGCACTATTTGCAACAGCAAATAATGGATCGATTTTGGAAACAACAAAAGTCGATGAATTAACAACATTTTATAAATATATAACCCAAACTATGCCAGTGAATGTTAATAAAACAACCGTACATTATCGAAATGATTTATGTGAACCATTTTGTAATTTTAATTCACAACTTTGGAATCTTTTGGTATGAATTTGTTTTGTTGTTTTCTTTCAATTATAATTATAATTTAATTTTTTTTTTTAATAATTAATGAATTTGTTTTTTTTCTCCTTTTAAACAGTTTGATATTAATTTATTGATATGAATTTATAGTTATAAACAGTTTGATATTAATTTATTGATATGAATTTATATTTATAATTCATAATTATTATTGATTTATTTTTCCTATTTATAATTATAATTTATTGATATGAATTTATAGTTATAATTTATAATTATTATTAATTTACTTTTTTTTCCCTATTTATAATTATAATTTATTAGCATGAATTTGTAGTTGTAATTTATAACTAGAATTATTTCACTTTTTTTTTTCTATTTATAATTATAATTTATTGGTATGAATTTATAGTTATAATTTGTAATTATTCTTGATTTACTTCTTTTTCTTTTTCAAACAAATTATTTCATTTATTTTTTTAAGATTAATTTTAATCATAATTTCATGCAACTAATAAAAGTGAAAAGAAATTGTTGATTCTTAAACTTAGGACAAATGCTTAATTTATTTTACTAATTTTTCTAATAAACAATTTGTAGTAATTTTTGTTCTTTGCAGAGTTATCAATCATTTTTCAAAATGTTTTATCCGTTATCAATAGCTGGTCCATATAAGGTGAACATTGGCCGGTATCTTTTTAATCGTACAATTGATGAAAAAGGTTAATTAAATAAACTTTTTAAATTTCAATAAATTTGAAGTGAACTGATCATGTGAATGAAATTTTGAAAATTAAAACAGTTTGATATTAATTTCTTCTCTTTTATTTATATTAGTATTGAATGATTTTCTTTTATTCAATTTCGATTCTTATCATTTACTGATAATACAATAAACCTCATTATCAGTAATGAATTCTCCTATCTCAATTAATTTTCCTTTATTTAATTTCTTATTCTTTCATTTGCTAATTAAAAATTAATTTTATATATGCTTAGTATAGGTATTTGTTCATTTGCTATATTTATAAGATGTAACTAATTTCTTTAGTTTTTTAAATTCATTCAAAATTATCGAATTGGTCAAGCGGAGGAAGTATATATATATTACGATTAATCATGGAATTTACTTTTGTTAATTTTGATTAATTAGAATTCGCAAACTTTTAATAGCCAGCCATATCAATAATGATTTAATTAAATGTAATTATTTAATGATTAATCGGTTTAACAATTTTTTAAACAAAATATTTGTTTAAATCATTTTTTAAATTTAATTTTACTTTTTATAGGTATTGTAATTGGTGTTGGAACTATAGCAATATATTTTACAACATTTATCACAGATAGTAATAAACAAAAACAATTGAATATATTTGAAGAAGAAGTTTCAAGGTTCTTCTTTTTCTTTTATAATATTTCTCTTACTCCTCAAATAGAAGAAATAAATAAATTATTGATTTTATTTTTGTAAACCTTAAAATATAACTGAAATTTATCACACTTAAAATTATTATAATTAATATAATTAAAAAAAATGGAAAAAAGAATATAACGATCGATCGGTTTTAAATTTCCCTATCAATTTATATTTTGATTAAATTTTCATTTTGCAAATATAAGTTTCAATGTGTGATAAGAATTGAGAAAGCATTAAGCAATATTTATCAATGAAATTATAAAACGAATATTTCAGAGAAGTACACAAACATAATGATAATCCAAATAATACAGTAACATTTGTTGTACATGGTGTGCATACAGTAAACAATGAAATACGTCAAGGAATTCAATTAGTCCTTCCTTATTATTTCACAGGTTTTAATTCCTTATTATTTTAGAGGTTTTAATTTTTAATTTTTTAACTGTTGCATAATAGAAAGGAAATTTCCATTTATATATAGTTACTTTTTGTTTTATATATATATTTGTTGATTAATTAATTAATTAATTAATTTATTTATTTATTTATTTTGTTTTAGTTAACAGAAAAAGGAAGATAACGATTGATCAATTTCAAATTTCACTATCAATTCATATTTTAACTAAATTTTCAGTTGCAAATATAAGTTTCAATTTATGACTGAATCAGAAATAAAGATTAATAAGAAATTTAAATTGAAATGTATAATTTGAGCAGATATTTGTTATCACTGGATAATTTAATTATAATAAATAAATAGCAATATTGTTGTATTATTCAATCTTAAATTAAATATATAATGATACTACCAGAAATTTTAATTATAACTTGGAAAAATAATAATAAAAATAACAATAATTATAATGATAGTAGCAGCAATAATAATAATAATAATAATTAATTGTAATAATTTTTTTAATTAACAATAAAAATAGAGGTAACGATGTTTAATAATTCATAACAATAATTATAATGATAACAGCAGCAATAATAATAATAGTAATAATAATTAATTGTAATAATAATTTTTTTTAATTAACAATAAAAAATAGAGATAATGATGTTTAATAATTCAATCTTAATTTAAATAAGCAGTAATATCATTTTTTCTTATCACTAATCAATTGATCTCGTTTCAGGAGCTCTATTATTGATCATATTTGTTGTTACAAGCTTTATTTTGGCAGCATTATATTATTCATATCCAATGCGACGTTTGCAACTAATTTTACCGTTCGCAGCGATCATTTCACCAATCCTAGCAGCTGTATCAAGCATTGGTTTAATGCTTCTGGCTGGTTATCATATCAATATGTTAATTCTCGTTTCATCATTTTTAACATTAGCTACAGGTATAGGTATGCCATCGTATACGCTTTGCTTTTCCTATGTTTTGCTGAATTTTTGCTTAATTTAACTATGATTATAGATATAGAAAACAAAAAATCGAAATGATAATAACATTCCTCAACAGAATTTGCATAAATTAATGTATTAATTATATATTACTGTGTTTTAATTAATTTACTTACCTCAAATTAGCCTCATTTTTATTTATTAACGCATATTTAATACTGTCTTCTTTAATTTTCATTATAATTAAAATTTATTATTCGGCTTTTTTATCCATATCACATTTATTATAATTATTAATAACTATTTAGCAATAATTTGAAGTAATGAAATAGTTATTTGCTAATTGATATAACTGCATTCTGCATGTTTCGGATAGTTCCGTTTATAATCGGAAAATGTTGCATAATATCTAATTATCCTAATTGTTTCATTTTATTCCACCTATCGATATCAATAAACAATAATTTAATATTAATAAACTATTAATAAACAAAATGAAACATGATTTTCTTTTTCATCTTTGTTTATTTTAATAATTACTTTCTATTGTTTATTATTTATTCAATTTTTATTCCATTCTATTTATCTTCCTTTAACAATAAAAACTTTTTCATGTTAATAGTATGTTTTTTTCTAAATATAATAAATTAAAATTATCAATTAAAATAATTGTTTAATTATTAAAAGTTTCCAAAAAAAAAGCATTAACTTTATATGGCATTAATTTTAGATTATTTATTATTTTGTTTTGTTTATTATTTATGCAATATATCCAGTTATTTATTATTTTATTTTGTTTACTACATATGCAATGTATCCAATTATTTATTATTTTGTTTTGTTTATTTTATGAAATATATCCAATTATTTATTATTTTGTTTTGTTTATTATTTGTCCAATATATTCAATTATTTATTATTTTGTTTTGTTTATTTTATGAAATATATCCAATTATTTATTATTTTGTTCTGTTTATTATTTATCCAATATATTCAATTATTTATTATTTTATTTTGTTTGTTATTTATTCGATATATCCAATTATTTATTATTTTGTTTTGTTTATTATTTATGCAATATATCCAGTTATTTATCATTTTATTTTGTTTACTATATATGCAATGTATCCAATTATTTATTATTTTGTTTTGTTTATTTTATGAAATATATCCAATTATTTATTATTTTGTTTTGTTTATTATTTGTCCAATATATTCAATTATTTATTATTTTATTTTGTTTACTATATATCCAATATATCCAATTATTTATTATTTTGTTTTGTTTATTTTATGAAATATATCCAATTATTTATTATTTTGTTCTGTTTATTATTTATCCAATATATTCAATTATTTATTATTTTATTTTGTTTGTTATTTATCCGATATATCCAATTATTTATTATTTTGATTTGTTTATTATTTATCCAATATATCCAAATTGTTATTTTCAACTTTTATATTTATTCTTTTAAATCTCTGATATATTTTTCCATTCATCCAAATGCAAAAAAAAACCATTTCCAATATACAAAATATAATTTACTAATTTTAAAATTAATTTTAAGGTGTTGATGATGCATTTCTAATAACAAATACCTGGCTCAAATCGATGGTATTTCCCCATGCCTTAACAGCTGCTGAAAGGTTATTTAATTTAAATTTTAAATTTAATTCTTTTAATTTTTTTTTAAAAAATAAATTTGTTTTACTTTTTTTTAATTAAACAATTCAGGTAAAATTTATTGTTCATATTTTAAATTAGCTAATTAACCTGCAAGTTTAATTAATTTTAGGTTACAATTTGTACTAGAAAAGGTTGGAATAGGCATAGCAGTTACTTCATTAACAAATTCGCTTGGATTTGCATTGGGTTGCATTGAATCAGCATCAGAATTGCAACTTTTTTGTGCTACAGCATCACTTTCCATGTTGCTTGATTTATTATTCCAAGTGAGTAGAAATTAGCAAATAAAATAATTAATTAATTCTCTTCTAATTAAAAAAAAAATTGAAATAGTAGTAAAATTTTTGGTTAAATTTTAAGTTCATATAAATAAAGAAAGCAAAATTAAATGCTTACATATGAAATTATTTTAATGAATTCGTAAAAACAATAAAAATTTTTTTTTGAAATTTTAATATTCCTCTAATTTACAACTTTAATTTCGTTTGTTAGCTTTTCTTCTATGCTCCACTTCAAGTGATGCTAACTCATGGTGATCCTGTTATCATCTATAAACAAATCAAAAAAGATCAAACAACATTATGTGAACGAATGAGGCAAAATGTTTCATCAATTTGTAAATGTAAAAAATTTTTAATTTAAATTTTTAATTAATTAACAATTAAAATTTGATTTAATTAAAAAATCTAACTCTATTTAAAAATATTTATGTAATATTTGATGAAATTTTTGTTTTTGTTCATTTTTTTTTTTAGCACTCTTTTATTACCGATCGATTGCAATTGAGAACGAAATTGTTTACAAATTAATTTTCATTAATTGCTAACTATAAAATTTAACATTCATTATTTCGTTTCTTTGTTTATTTCATTCATTCCTAAAATTATGGTTAATTTTTTAGATTACAGTCAATTCGTTACATCTTTTTGGGCCATACTTATTGCTATTGCATTATTAATTTCATATTATCATTTTGCAATAACTGGAATACAAGCATTGGATACAGATATTGATGGTAAAATGCTGCTGCCACCAAATTCAAAAAGTCTTGAAGGAATTCGAATAATGGATGAAATTGTAAGTAAAAATTAATTTTCGCATTTTGAAATATTTTAAAGGTATAAGAAATTTTTTCCTCATTTTCTCTTTTTCTCTTTAATCGTTTCAATACAAAAATATACCTTAAACTTTTTATTACTTTATCTTTCTCTTCTTCATTCCAACATTTAAGTAATTTCAAATTTGATAGATGAAATTTAAAACATTTTATAATGCGTGTAAATTATGCGATGTATCTTATATTATGCATGTAAATTATATGACGTATCTTCAATTAGCTTTTTAAAAATTTTCCGAAATTAATTTCAAAATCGTCAAAACAAGGAAAAATTGCTATCTTATAGATTTGGCCGGATTATCTAAGCATCAATTATATTATCCGGAAACCGCCAAATTTCTCCAATCCTATTGAATATCGAAATTTTACGGTAAATGAATTGTTTTAAAGAGTTAAAAAAACTTTTGAGAGTATTAAATTGCTTTTTAATGGACTAACTTTAATTTAATTTCAAAGTATTTAATTTTTCTTTTTTTCTTCGTCGTATATATTAATTTAACTATTTATGGTAAATTTAATTTATAATTCTTAAAACCTAATAATATTAAGCGAAATTAAAATTAATGAAAATAGATTATCAAAAAAAGCAAACTGAAATGAAATGATTGGAATAATAACTGAATTGAAAATAAATTATAATAAAAGAAATCAAGTTATGCTTGAATTGGAATTAAATTATAATAAATAAAAGATTAAGTTATGTTTGAATTGAAATTAAATTATAACAAATAAGATTATTAAGTTATGCTTGAATTGAAATTAATCAATAATAAATAAGATTAAGTTATGTTTGAATTGAAGGTCTTGAGAATTTCCGAGTCCATGCAAATTGTAGTTTGAATTTGAAATTGAACAAATATTAATTTCCACAAATTTCATTTTTCATAAATCCAACAAGTTTTGATTTTCATAGAAACTAGTTAAGAACTGAAACAAATTAAATTAATATTATTTTTAATTAATAAAAACTTCAGCTAATGGTTAAAGAAATGGAAAAATCAGAAAATTCATTAGGGTCAGTTGCAACGATGCATTGGGTAAAAGATTATTTACAATATCTTGCTAATCCGTATGCTACCAAACTTGATGTTATTTTTGGAATTTCTGCTGCAGAAGTCAATGAATCGGTTTATATGGAAAATGGTGCACTATTGATTTCCTATCAAAATATCGAGCTATTTTGTTTGACAATATTATCATATTAATGAACTTTTATGGATTAACAATTTAATTAACTGTAATAGCTAATTAATTATTCGAATTTTAAATGAAATAATTAGAATGAATTAGAATTCTAAGAAAGAAATGAAACTTCCGCAGTAATTTAACAGTGCAAAAAATTTTTTTAAGGTTTGGATATGTCACAATTTGATTTCTTCATTAATACCGATCCATATACAGCATGGCAACTTGGCATTCGTTACATGCGAGATTCACAAAATAGGTTGGACCTAAAATTTTTATTTTGTTCAAATTAAAATACTAAGTGAATGAATGATATGAAAATAAATATTAAAATGTATATTAAATCTATTAGTTCATTAATTGTATACCATAAAATAATGTATTAGAAAATAGTAGAATGTATTTGGAGAACGCATTTATAAAGAAGTTCAATTTTGTTTATTTTTCATTAAATTTTATTTTTCTTATTAAAATTTTAGTATTAGTGTAAAATTTAGTATTAGTGTAAAATTTTTCATTAAATTTCATTTTTCTTATTTAAATTTTATTAAATTTTATTTTTCATTTTTACCCTAATACTAACGACGACTGTCTTTTGTTTTTTTTTTGCTTATAACATTAATAATTAATATTAATTATGAATAGTGTTAATATAATACTGATAGTAAATCGTAATCATGATGAAAATAATGCTAATGAATCATAATCACGATTAAAATAGTATCTGATTGTTAAAAATTCGTAATATTTGATTATCTTCTAACATTTGTCATTTATGTAATGAATATAATACTAAAAAAAATATTTCCTTTCTTTTTTTCATTTTTAAAAGAAAGATTGTATCAATATCAATATAAATAATATTTGATAATTTTTATCTTAAAGGATTGTGATAACATCGATGTTATTGATAATGGGTTTTAATGGTACCACATCATTATCTGAAAAAGCAAAATTATTACGTTCATGCCGTGAGATATGCACACGTTATCCGCAATATGATATGATACCATTTGATACGGATGCCGAATTAATTGATGTTATATTAGCTGTACCTTCAACAACTATCAAGTAAAATATCAACTTTGTTATTTTGCAATAAATTGAATTTAAACATAAATATGATAAATCATTAATTTCAATCATCAATTTATAATTATATATATAATTATAATTATGTATATATCACATATCTAATTTCATTAAAAAAAAATTAATCATAATTTGATTAATTTCGATGAAATTGAATAGAAAAGAAATATGAAATAGTAAAAATTCCAAATTACTATTGAATTATTATTGAGTAATTACAACTTTTTCCACTAATAATTTTTTGCAAAAACAATTAAATCATTAATTTTTTAATTAAGAAAAACGCAATTAATAGAAAATTTCAAAATATAACATTTAAACATAATTTTTTATTAATAATATCAAATTTTAATAAAATTAAATTTTTTCAGAACAATATTATTTACATTTGGTGCAATAGGTGCAATATGTTTTATTTTTTCCTCTAATATTGGTGCATCCATTCTTGCTACCTTATCAGTTATATCAATTAGTGCAGGTAAGTTATTTTTTAAATGAAATTATCATTAATCATGTATTTGTTGCAAAATTGTAAGTTTTAAAAGTGTTGCAAAACATTTCTAATTGACACCAAAATTATAGTATTCTCTAATGAATCATAATGCAAAATAAGCAATTGATTTTTTTCCGATTTTCCAAATTAATTTAATTTTTCGAATTTTTTTTAAATTAATTAAAATCAAATTGAATGAATAAAATGAAATCATTAAATTAATAAATTAATTATTTAATTAAATATCAAATAAATGCTAAAAAAAATTTGTAATAATTCTAAGGTGTTGTCGGTTTCCTGCAATATTGGAATTGCTTTTTGGATCCAATATTAATGGTAGCAATATTGATGACAGCTGCTTTAAGTATTGATTGCACTGTACATATCATTTTTCACTATATAATAAATGATTATACTGATGTTGTACAACGAATTAACGCTTCATTTGAAACATGTGCCTTACCAATGTTACAAGTAAATTATTTCATTGTTGAAAAAATTTTATTTAAATTTCTTTTTCGTTTAACAATATACATATCATTTCTTCTTTTCATATTTTAAAATTTATTTATTAAAATCATATAATTTAGTAATTTCAATTTGATTATATAAAATTATGTTTTGATCAATTTAAAATTTCGTATTTAATTATTTCCCTTTTGTTTTAATCATTTCAAAATTTCGTATTTAATTATTTTCCTTTTGTTTTAATCATTTCAAAATTTCGTATTTAATTATTTTTCTTTTGTTTTAATCATTTCAAAATTTCGTATTTAATTCTTTTCCTTTTGTTTTAATCATTTCAAAATTTCGTATTTAATTATTTTCGTTTTAAATTAATGCGATGATTTTATTGAGATGAAAATGAAGAAGTAAGTAAAATTTAATTGAAGATAGTATAATTAGAAATATATCAAGTTAATTTTATTTCATATTCTGAAAGATGATTAGATATTTTATTGAATAGCTAATATTTAGGATAATCAAAAATATCATTTTAATAAGAGTGTAATAAAATATCAGTAAAAAAATAATTTAGTAATTTAGTTAAATGTTTAGGAATATCTGTTAAGGTTATATCCAAGACAAATCGATATTTTATAGGATTGTTAATATTTAGGATAATCAATAATTTCGTTTTAGTAAGGATTTAATAAAATATCAGTAAAAAACAATTTAGTAATTTAATTAAATATTTAAAAGTATTTTTTAAGATTATATCCAAGACAAATCGATATTTTATAGGATTGTTAATATTTAGGATAATCAATAATTTCGTTTTAATAAAATATCAGTAAAAAAATAATTTAGTAATTTTAGTTAAATGTTTCGGAATACTTATTATGATTATATTTAATTAATAAATTTATAATTTATGCTAAATTTTTTATTTCTAATATTAGTAATATTGTTTAATTAGTTGAAATATAAAATTTAAAGGTATTTTTTTTCATACTTCGATAAAAATCAAAAATATTTCAGGCTGGCATATCAACACTTCTTGTTATGTTACCAGTATTATTTGCACCTGTAGGAATTTATGCTATAATATCGAAAGCAATCATATTAACAATAATATTTGGCTTATTACATGGTCTTTTTATTGTTCCCGTATTTCTTACTGCCTTACCTAATTGTTTTACCAATTGTTGGCTTAATTGTTGTATTAAGCATTGATTGATTTCGTATTTCATTTCCAATATATACTTCCTAAACATTCCTATAAATGACGATAGTAATATGATTTTGATCAATTATTATATTTCAGTCATTTAAATTTTAAAATATTACGATAATCAATATCGCTTTCGTTTTTCATATTATTGAAATATCGAATTCTTTAGCTGCCACTCTTTGTTTCATTTAATTACCTGCAATATTATATGAAATATTTTAGTTGGAACAAATTTCAATTTAAATTTTTAAATTGAACTTCTTTATTTCGTCTACTTTTTGCATTCACTTCATTCATCTATTTTGAAATACATATAATATATATATATAATTATTATATATAATTATTCATATATAATTATATAATTGCATTTTTATAATTATTGAAATATATAATATATTAGTTATAATATATATAGTATATATTATAATATGTATAATTAAATATAATTAAACTTAAACTATTTTTTCATATTATTAAAGTATCATATTCGCCGTAATATGGATTTAATAAGATATCAGTAATAAAAATAATTAAGTAATTTAGTTAAACGTTTTAAAAATATTTAATGTTATTCGAAACGTACTATAATTATTTTACTATTAATAAGAATTTGTCGGAAAAAGAAATGTGACAAAAATTAATTAATTAAATTAGTTAATTGCGAAAAATTTTAATTTTACACTTTAATAATTCGTTATAGATATTTGTTAAATATTTCATAATTTTTTAGAAATTTATCGTTCATTTTAAGCTTAAAAATACACATCGATTATTATCATGCAAATTAATTAATTAAATTAATTACGAAAAGTTTTTATTTTACATTTCAATAATTAATTATAAATATTTATTAAATATTTCATAATTTTTTAGAAATTTATCATTCACTTTAAGCTTAACAATACACATCATTATTATCTTGCATTTTGGAAAATTACTAAAAAATTTTTAATAGATTATAAATTTTTAATTGATTATATAATTTGAAATATGAAATCATTTTTCTCCCCTTTAAATAATTTCTTAAATTGTTTTTCAATCATACAATTGCATTTGCTATTTTAATTTTTGCATACATTTGTTAATTAAAAACAAAAGAGCTGCTTTTTTTTCACAATTATTATCATTTATTCCGATGGTAAATATTATTCATTGCTCAAATATATATGTTATCGATTTGTTGATTTTGTTTATCAATTCTAACGAATTCAGGAAATTTGAATATTTAATTTTTGTTCTTTCTCTTTTTCTGCCACTATGCAATACGTTAGCCGAAAAATAAATTTACAAAAAGTAATCAATCGCATACATTTATACTAAAACTTAAATAATTGTAATAATTAAATAATTAAATAATAAAACTTAAATATATATATCAACCGAAATTTTTACATTGCAGAGAGAAAAAAGTCTAACATTTATTTTACAAAATGATCTAACATTTATTTTTTTTAAAACAATTAATCGTTAATCAATAACTTAAATCATTCCAATTTAAGTCACTGATTAACAATTAACAGTTTTTATCATTATCAAGCCATTAGATAGCAATTAGCTAAAATATTATCATTATCGCAATTATTTGTAACAAATTTCATTTGTTGCAAATAAATTTTGAAAATTTACGAAAATCGAAAAAATTATTTGTACATGAAAAATTCGTTCTCTGACATTTTTTTCACAAAAATTAATTTCAAAAAATTTTTAACTAATTAATATTTTACAGTATCATTCTTTTTCAACTGTCTTTTTTAGGTTTTTATTCAAAAATTAATTTACATTTTCAAATTTATGCAGGAAAGGAAAAAAAGTTTGTAATTGAATTTTTGAAATTCTTACCTAAAATAATTGTTGCAATTTTTTCTATCACAAAATTTTCCTTAATTAAAATTTTATTTTTGCAAAATTATTTTGTTAATTGTTTGATCGAACATTTTTGTTTTTGCAAATGTATATTTTGAAATTAGAAAAAATTTGTTGAAAATTTATAATTTATGCGTTCTTCTTCCGTATCATTCGACACGACAATATCTTATTACATTTGTTAAATCTAAATTTCCAAATAAATTTTGTAATATTTTTAAATTAAAAAAAGAGTGAAAAAAAGATGGAAATTTAGCAAAATTATTAGATATTGAGCTATAATATATTAAATCTCATAATCTTATAATTAAATCTTATAATATATTGGGTGTTATATATTGAATCTTAAATCTTATAGTAATATTAATAAAATAGATTTGTTAAATGTTGAAAAAGTTTTTATGATAACAAAAGAATTTTTGCATATTTAAAACTTTCATGATATTTTACCACGAGAAATTACCTAAAAATAGAACAGAAGATATCGTAATAAATTTTACAGTATCTGCCGAAAATATTACTGTACAAGCTATATTAGAGACAATAGCAATAAATAAAAAGAGAAATAATGAAAGAAATCATTTAAATTGCAAATGTTAGATATATCATGAAGACTTATTCCATTGATAGCAAGACATGTAAATGGATTTTTAGATGCTAATTTCATCGTAAGATTTACTGTTATTATTGTAGAATACGGTAAATGGATTCATATAATCCCAAAAATATATTATCAGCAATATTTCAACGACATTTTTACATGCATATTTGAAATTGAAATGAGGCGTGAAATTAAGCAAAGCAAAAGAGAAAAGATTAAATGATATCATTTAATTCAAATTTTGATTGGAGTGTTCCATCTCAAGCAATTTTCAATCATTCGAAATATAACTGATTGTGCATATAGTAAATAATCATACTTATAATGATGAAAAATTATAATAATTTCACACATAAATAATCATGATTTGATGATCATTTCAACGATACCATTCACTGCGCTCTTAATAGCTAGGACTGATCGCTTAATTTCATTACTGGTTTCGTTCGTTAGCTAAAATTTGAAAATATTGTCAAAATTTAACAATGAGCTAATTTTTATATCATAGCAGTAAAAGTAGAAATTTTCAAGTGAACGATTTTAATGCAACAGGTGGAATATTGCGGATAAAATTGGATATTGAGAATTTCATTTCAAATTTAACATCTTATTTATTTAATAATTGCTCAAGTTTTCTATTGAAATAAATTAATTATTTATGGATGAATCACAGTACGAATAATTTAATTATTTAACAATCAGTAAGTTTGTGTAACGTAAATAATTAAATGAATAACTAAATACTGTGATTGAGTCAACGTACTATAGATACTATACTGAAATGCTGTGTTACCTAGATAAAATTCTATGTACTACTTAAATAACTTAAAGTTCTATTATTATTGATATAAATGCTCTACCGTAGTGTTTAACATTATAATTATTGAGTTGTTTAACATTACATCATTATAATCATAGTTGTATAATGTGCAAAATACCGTATTCATTTAGTCATAATCGTATACATTATGCATCTACATATATAGTACGCCAATAACAGTATTTATTTTTGTAATAAATGAAAGACAAATTTCTTACTTCCAAATGATATTGCAATGGAAGATAAAGTCGACAAATTAATGGATACAAATGCTCGGTGGAGCTGTCAATTAATGAGCGCAACTGATCGAGCAGATCATATTGATAGTAACTTTGTATTGCATCCAATCCATTAATTGTTTCATTTTCTTCACACATACCTTTTATTAACTCATTCTGGAACAGATTAAGTATATTAATTTTTTACTTCGATTATTTTTCCTATATTTTGAATAAAAAACAAAAAAATAATTAAAATATTTTTTTAATTAAAATTACTATTTTTAATTATTCGATTTGATTATATTTTTTTCAGTTACTCTATTTTTAAAATTATTTCATCTGATTGATTTCTCTTTTAATATTTATAATAACTAAAATAGAGTAAGTAAACAAAATGTAATCAAGTAGAATAGTGATAAATTTATTTTAATTAGTGATAACTTTATCTTCTTTTCTAGTGATAATATTTTTTTAACAATAGTGATTATTCTATCCACTGCAATTTATACATCATTTCCAATACTAATTTTATCACATATAATTCCATAATTATTATTATACTTCTAAATATTATGAAATAATCCACTTCTTAATTAAATTTATTTCCTAATTAAGTAATTGAATTTGCTTTCTAATTAAATAATTTACTTCTTTAATTATTTTAATGATAAAATTAAAACGCAAAAATAAAAAAAACGAAATTACTCGACATTCCAAATGACAAATTTGAAAAGCACATTGCTTATTCAATTGCCAGTATTGATAAATTTCAGCTAAATTAGCGGATACGTCATGAAGATATGATTTTTCAATTCCATTTGTAGGATATCGTCGTGCAACACGACGACATATTTTATTGCATTCATTATGTGCACCACTACTGGTTAGACTGAAATGATTTTATTAATTATTAATTTCAAATTTACAGTATTTAGTTAAAATAAAAAATGGGGTTAGCTCAATTTTTAATCGAATTAATTTAATGAGAAAATTTTATAATTAGCATAATTTTTAATTTCTGAAAACAATCAATTATTATATATATAAATATTAAAATTATATATTATCAATATATTCAATATATTGAAATTATATATTATATGTAATAAATTGGAGGAATTATTGAATGAAGTGAAAAAAATTGAAATTATTTTCGACTATTTTCATAAATAGATCAACAAGGAGGAAAAGCAAGTTGAAAATTATGACAAATTTATAAAATAAGGAATAAATAGGAAGATTTAAATAGATTTAAAATAGTTAAGCATAAGATTTAAATAGATATAATATGGTTAAGTAGAAAATATAAATAAATTTTTTAGTAAGTAGAAAATTTAAATTTATTTTAAGTTGATTTCAACGGGGTAAATAGAAGATTTAAATAGTGGTATAAATAATATATTTTAAAATTTAAAAATACTCAAGTATAAGATTTGAGTAGATTTATAATGATCAAATAGAAGGTTTAAATAAATTTTTTAGTAAGTAGAAAATTGAAATATCTTTATTTATATAGATTTAAACGGGGTAAGTAGAAGATTTCAAATAATTACGTATAAGATTTAAACAATTTCTTTTTCTTTAGTAAATATATATTTATTCCTATAGATTTAAACGGATAAATAATAGAAGATTTTAAATAAATTTAAAATGATTAAGTATAAGAAGATTTAATTAGGTTTAATTAAAATAATTAACTAGAAGATTTACATAAATTTTTTTCGTTAGTAGAAAATTTGAAATCTGTTCATTTAAATAGATTTAAACGGGTTAAGTTCGTAGATTTAAATATTTAAATTAAAATATGAATGTTTCAATTGGAATAAGTTTTGCCCAAAAAAAAAAAGGAAAAAAACTTATGAAAAGAAAAATTTGAATAAAATATTTTGAAAAAAAAAAGCAAAACTTACTTCAAACAACGAAGTGAATTTTCAAATTGCAACCTTTTAAAAGCACAAATATGCAAATCACTACTCCATGGTATCTCTTCATCTATCATTTCACATCGCATATTCCAACATGCTAATTTCTGTTCTGTTATATTACAAAATGTATAAAAATTATCAAATGATGTGGTAATTAATTTATCCAATGGAAATTCATAAAATTCTTCATCGTAATTCTTTTGAAAATGCACCTGTAAATAAAAAATTTCAAATTTAAATTAAAAAGGAAAATGACGAGGAAGAAAAATGGCAATGAATAATAATATTTGGAAAAATTATGAGAATATTTTAATCAGTCTAGACTGATAGAAAAAAAAATAAAGATTTACTGAAATGATTGAAACATTATATTCCGGATTCCGTAGCAAATATAATAATGATCTTAGTGTCTTAAAAGAAATGATTGAATGGTTAAAAATAATTCCTTTTGCTTCGCTTACGCTTGCTTAGTAATATAAATTATAGTTGAGAAATAAAAATAATTGAATACAAGAACGGAAAATACGAAAAAAACGGAAAATAAGGAAAAACGGAAAATAAGGAAAAACGGAAAATTGGTTAAGAATTTTTTTCGTTTACGATAATTTTGCATAAATTAGCAAATTACTATTTGTTTTGCAAAAAACAATATTCATCTCTAAAATTAACCACTAATTAGAATTGATTTTTTAAAATCAATTTTTAATTAAATCAATTTCAAACCATTTTTAATATCTACCATATATGTTCGTTTATTTGAGAAATTAAAAAACTTTAAATATTTTTGATATAATTTAAATATAACAAAAATATTTTCTAATATATAATTTAGAAATATGTTCTAATATATTTCAATTTTCCAATATATAATTTAAAACAATTGAAATAACAAATAATTTCATTTAAGCAAAGAAGTTTGCAGGATGAATAAATAATAATTATGATTTATTTATTAATAATTGATTTAATTTAATTATTATAATTGATTATAATTATAATTGATTATGATTATAATTGATTACAATTATATTATAATTGGTTTAATTAAATAATTGATTTAATTTAATTATTAATTAATAATTTTGGATGATTTAATTTCGAATATAGAATTAATACTTACAAGAAATAATTCTTATCCTTTTATATCAAACATTAAATTACAATGCTAAATTTTGCAGATTTAAATTATAAATTTTCAAATTCTATTTTTTCCTTCTATTTCATATAGTATATATTTTGTTATATTAAAATAAGATTAAAACTTAAATAATTATTTATTATTTTTCAAATTTTCTTACTTATTTATGCTTTTTTTTTCAACCTCTAATTAATCAATAATGCTATCATTTTAATTAATATATTACGAAATATAAGAACAAGAAAATTTTAAAATAAAATAAAACTAACATGAAAATCACTCTTCCATTGTGCATCACATTGAGCTTTGCATTTGATCAACTTGTAATCATTTGTATTACTATTACTACCATTATTATCATTATTATTACCATTATCATCATTATCATTACCACTACTATTATTAGTATTGTCAATAAAATTTTTCAAATAACCATCATTTTGTTGAATATTTTCGGTGGAATACAAATTACAACATTTCTCTATTATCGCATTTGAGCTAATAAATGCCATCATTAATGACAGCGCTAAAAAAAAAAAATAGAAATAATAAATAAACTTTTTCAAAGGTGAAAATAATTTTAAGAATTTTTTAATTCTTTCTATTCTCAATTACTAATATGTTAATTTTATTGTTTTTATAATTAACGATCACACAAATTCTCACATAAAATTGTAACATTTTAAATGTAACATTAAACTGACCTTTGTATTTATAATTTCTTTCATCCCATTTCCCTTACATTTAATAAAATTGAACTTTCATTTTTCTAAAGGTAAACAATTCCAAAGTTCTACATTTATTACTTTACGAAAATGAAAAACAAATAAACTTACCAACGGATAGGGTCATTGTAAAATTTAATTGCATCGATACCCAACCAAATGGTTTAGTTTAGTTTCTAAATGTTGAATGAATTTTAATTAATTTTATTAAATCATTTTACCAGTAATAACATCTCATAGAGATATTGATCACTGTATATATATTTTATTGATCACTGTATTTTATGTATCTTACGGGTGTCACTTATACCATAATGAGAGATATCATGATTTATTTGAATAGATAATTATTGCTAATTACAACTTAAAAATATATTTAGAAAAACAAACTTGGAAAGTTTATTTAGATTTCTAAAATTATTTGCTTAATGATTTAATTTCAAAGAAAAGAAAAGAAAGGCCAAAAATACAAATATTTTCATTTATCATTCGCTATATTATTTTTTTTTTATCATTTATTATTGTTATCAACATGATTGCATAATCATTATTATTTCTATCAATTATTATTATTATCCATTACAAATCATTATTAACATTATTAACATGATTATAATCAATTATTATAATTTGGTAATTTAATGTATTGAAAATATAGAAGAAATCAAGAAGACACATATAATTATTAATTTATCAAACATTAATATTATCGTATTGATTATGGAAATGCGTTGAAAAGAAATACAAATAATCATTTGTTTCAAATGAATTAAAAAGCTATTTTCGAAAGTACTATAAAAAACAAATAAATAGACAAACAAACAAACAAATGAACAAACAAATAAACAAACGAACAAGTGAACAAAGAAACAAACAAACAAATAAACAAACAAACAAACAAAGAAACAAACAAATGAACAAACAAACAAACAAACAAGCAGAGAAACAAACAAACAAATGAACAAACAAATAAACAAACGAACAAGTGAACAAAGAAACAAACAAACAAATAAACAAACAAACAAACAAGGAAACAAACAAATGAACAAACAAACAAACAAGCAAATGAACGAATAACAAACAAAAAACAAACAAATGAACAAACAAACAAACAAAAAACAAACAAATGAACAAACAAACAAAAAACAAGCAAATGAACAAACAAACAAACAAACGAATAAACAAAAGCGACGATAAAATGAATTGCAATGTGACAAAAATGAAAAGAATGAATAAGGCAATAAAAGGAAAAAGTGGAAGTAAAAGAGGAAGAAAGAATCGAAAGAGAAGGATATATTTTAGGCCTTAAATAAAAAAAGAAATCTACGTCAAGTTGTCAAATATAAATAATATACGAAATTTTTGCATTAAAAAAAATTTGCTAAATTTTATAAATCTTCAACTGAATAGTCAAATTATTATATTGATTATTTTGATTTTGTGATATATGTAAAAGAAATGTATTGGATATGATGATAATTATAATGATAATAATTAAAATAATTATTAATAATAACAATTAATAATAATAATATCAATCACAGTAATGATGATAATAATGATAAATAATAATAGCAATGGTTATTAGCATAATCAATCAGACGAATACCATATTGGGAAAAGCGTAATGAAATTAAATTTCATAATTCTCTTCTATCACATAAAGAATATCGTGGAAGAAATATTAATTTTTTTTCCCTTTTCATTGTTCAATCCTAATTTAATATTATATTTCGGTTTTTAAATTAATTCAAAATTTATAAAAATAAATTCCTTTCCATTTAATTTCTCTTTTTTCCTTTTCATTCGCTTTTATTTTCAAATTTCCATTATTACTATTACTATTATTATTA
>CAKAEH010001887.1:0-24454 GCA_916381525.1 Cercopithifilaria johnstoni | reverse complement strand
ATATATATATATATATAGAATGGAGATGTTCCCACATACAATTTTATAAAATTTTTACTTTGAAGAGTAGTATATGAGGGACAAACATTCTACTAAATAAGTGAGCCTTTTCCAATCATCGTACAGCAATACGATAAAGTTAATGAAATAACATACATTGCTAAAACTTGAAACAACCTCACAATTCGGGGGAAAAAGAGATGTCTCTATTTTTTGAATATTCATTACAAAAATACCTGATAAAAACACGGCTGAAGTGGGATAAAAGATGGGAGTGGTGGCCAATTATGAGGCCGTGTGTTTCCTGTGGAAGCACCAGTTCGCTGATGTTGTTCTAATTCTTGCTCTCTCCTACGCAGCTCCTGCGCTTTTCGTTCCAGTTCCTCTTGACGTCGAAACAACTCATCACTGCTCATCACTGGTGCCGAGACTGTAGCTGGAATCGCTCCAGCTCCAGTCTGAAACTCGAAACATTATTTAGAAGGAAATTAGGAGCTAGAAGTTTGAAAAATAAACAATCAATAATTGAAATTCATTTAATCGTAATCTTATTTTCAAATTAACTGTCCATCATTCGCCGCAATTTCTTTCTCTTGCAACTTCCGTATGTTATTACGAGGCTGAGTTGCATTTTTCATACCCAGAGAACACGTATTATATCATCAAAAGCTAAACTGTAATTTTTCCCATAGGACACGTATTTTACCATCAAATAGTAAACAATATGGTTATACAGAGTATTATTACTCTTTGCATACTGATGAGTAATACTTGGAATGATTGCCTTAAATGCAATTTTTTATTACTTGAGTCTCTAAATTAAACCTTAATTAATTGATGATCGAACCCAAGCGAGGATTTTCTTAATTAGAAAATAATTTTCAAAACTCTTTGCTTATATTATCGAATTTCTACAAATAAATAATAAAACTGGAGACTAAACGAAAAGAGAAAGGAATTGTTAGGAACAAAATAAGTACTGCATGTCTGAAATCGATGCATTGTTATATATTACCCTTATCACTCTAATTGTTACTCCACTTTTGTGATCTTGTTTTGCATAAAATAAACGAACATTTATCAATATTGGTAGATTTGCTACACATAACACCTCAAAGATCTATATCCAAAGTAGAAATTTGACCGATGATCACATTGTAAAAAAACCTTCAAGAGTATGTACGGAATTAAATGTTTAGGCATGACCTGTGTAATGTTCACATTCTTTCACGTGACTGTGATATCTGTGACAAATTTTCCTGATGTTGGAGCAATTACGATATTATTCTTATTGTAAGCAATAATCTTTTTTCACAAATTCCATAAAGTGCTCTTGCATGTCTTTTCAACAATTTTAAACGGCTACTATTGGTAACATTATATCAATATATTTTTAAGTGAAAAGATAACTTGCTAAGCAATGCTAAGAAAATTTCATGGATAAAAAAAGGAAAATGAGACTAAGAGAAATGGACACAAAATAGGACTAGCATAAAAACTATCGATTAATCAATAACTTATGCGCTAGGAAAAGACCTGAATTAAATATAATTCGAGCATATTTTATTCAAATCGTACCAGTGGCTCAGGAAGTCAAATTAACCAGAGATTATGAAAATGTTTTTACAATTAGCTAAAGAAACAGAAACAAAAAATATGACTGACTGAAAATCTTCTTCAAAGTGCCACTCGAAGCACTTATGGTTATTAAACGAATAAAATGCAAAACAAAAAAAATAATAGAAAAATCAATATTAAAAAAAAAAACGATAGTTACATGAGCTATACACCGCGATAAACAGTTTTAAGCTTGTAATTACTAGCAGTTCTCTTTCAATCTTAAGAGATTTAGTAGAAGACATCTCCTGGGAAAAATTATGAAACAAAAATATGAACTAATAACACCTGTGATTCACTAATCTAGTCACCATCCACATTTTGTCATATCAAATTTTTTAAGTGGTGCAAGACCACTTTAACAATACTATCTGCACAAATGATAAAAATATCTTGCATAACCTGTTTAATTCCACAGCAACATTTTGTTAAGCCTTCTTATTTTCATTCAAGTGTTTTAATCTATGAATATCAAACTATAACTAGACCAAGACTTTTTTTGAATTAAGCAACATTTATTATGCAAATAATAACATGGTAATTTGAAGTTGAAAATCTAGTGAACATATTTTGTATGAAAGCGTTGACAAACAAATAAATACATTTGGTTTACCTGCGTGGGAAGCCTCGAAGGAGCAGACTGAGCATTTCGAGCAAATGGATTGAAATCTTCGTCGAAATCTGTTGTCTCCTGGCCAACTGCTTGTTGCACACTCGGGTCCTAAACAGATGCTTTTTGATAACCATCACTTTGAAACTGTTTGAATGTGTTGATTTAGTACTAGATGAAAACTTTTAAAATGCTACAAGCCCAAACAAAACCAGTAGTAGCTACCATATGAATTCAATAAACGCGGTACATTGAAATGTTATATAAAACGCATCGCTTCGATTTCTATTTACGCTTTTCTCGTAAAAAAAGAAACTATAAATTGCGACCATCTCCGAAGTTTCTACTGGGAAAGTGTCTGAAATCATTAGAAAATCTGCTAATTAAATTTTCGACATTCCTCTAAATTTGAAGCTTTGTCAACATACCGCAAATGGATCCGCGAACGGATTCGAATTCAAACCTGCCATTAGTAAGTAATCGTTCCTACTCAATCGACCCTGAACTAAGCACTACAACACAGACCAATTATTCTGCAAAAAAGATACAAACATACTTTGTTGATTTTGAATAATTAATTATCCATCACACAAAAAAGAACTGCATATATGTATTGATGGTTATTAGATGTTACTGTGAATCAGTCGAATAGACATCCAATAACTGAAGCAATCGCTCATTCACGTTACAAAATCCCCTGTTCAACGGTTTCTTTTTAGTAAAGCAATGAATTGTATAGAATCATTGTACAGAATCATGCTAACGCTAACAAATCAAGGCTAAAACCACCATCTAACAAATCAAAGCCACTCCATCTGACTTCACCTCATTCCTTCTCCATGCCAACAACAAGGACGCACGTCTACAAGACGTTTTCGTCGCGACATGAAAATGTTTGTGTCATTACGACATAGCTATATGTTACATGCTACTTCAATGTGGGAGGGAAGATACTGTCGCAGTTAATTTCATTATACATAATTCTGGTGCATTATTTTAGAATTAATAAAGAATTGTAAATTCCAATGATTCTTTTAATTAAGAGGAAAACATACTTCAAAACATTGCTCGGAAATATCCCGAATGAAATTAACATTTGCATTTTCTGACTGGCACATCTTGGATACACTTTTTTCTTGTTTGAAATTTATTCATCCAATCAGTTTCTTATTAGAATTTATATTCCTGTTATCCTGTGCTTTTCTACTATTAATTGATTTGCTACCCATTGATAAATTCAGTATTGGATGGTACGAGCTATCCCGATGATTTTCACTCCCACATTCATATGCTAAGTGTTGTCTGTTATCTAGAATGATTTTCTTAGTGTTCAGTATGATTGGCAAAGATATTTGCCGCGAAGGTTCTAGTTTCAGTAGTTATACGTTCTCATCGCTAAAATCTCAGCAATTGTGAGATGAGAAATTTGCTATTTCATTTCTCTCTTTTCATATTAATGATGATAATAATATTGTATCATATCATTTTCACTGGAATAGTTTATAATTGAAATAATTCAACTTTGCTTTGTAATTTTGCTTTGGTCCAGAAGTAATTTTACAATGTCTAAAATGATATAAGGTGTGATAAAATTAATCATTTTGATTAATTTTGATATGATGTCGTCTGCGATTGCATCTTGCTACAATGAAGAATTGAAGGAATTGAAAACAACAAGAACAACGTCATATTTTATTTTCTGAGAAATAAAAATGATATTCGATGTATCATGGAAACGTGAGCAAACAAGATACGTACGGTTGGAACAAGGAGATTATAGAAATTTTAATCTTAAGTTTAGATAGTGCTAGATACTCTATCATTTTTCATTTAAAAGAAAAGAGATGGATAATGTGTTATTCTAATTCTAATGAACTTTGGAGGGCGCTAATAAGCGCAACTGAATGCATTCTACAGAACAGCATGATATAGTACATGGTTTATTATACGAAATATTAATCTTACATCATATAGCTGTCAAAAAACTGAAGCCCAAAACTTTGACACTTCCAAATTTCATTCCATCATGTCCGAACTTGGTACAAGAATCAAATATCAGTAGGAGTAATCTAGTGCTTCCTCCATACCTCTCTTTCCAAATTGTAGCGGTCGAAAGCTTTTTTTACCAAACTGTAGTGGTCGATGGCCATCTCGCTTACCGAACTGCAAAATTTATATGTATAGTGATTATATCCTTGTATTGCCAATTCTTGCTTAAATTCAAAAAATTCATTTCTCCTCTTCAGGCAGCAGCCATATCTTGTTAACTTTAATTATACCGAAGAAATAATGCTTATCCTTACTTTTACCTCTTTAAGAAACTAAAATGAAACTGTTTTAAAAGCAATTACATTGTTTTAATGTTAAATTAAATTTAGTATTACTCTAAACGGAAAAAGTGATTTCACAGGATACTGAACTGGTCCAATGAAGGAACTTAGTACTAATAAATTCCATTCCCACAGAAGATGAGATAACATTAGACTCAACACTATTATTCTTTATACTCGTTGCCATCAACTTCTGGAATAATTAATACGGAGTGTCTATCATTTAAATTTACCAATAAAATTCATAATGATACAGTTAAGTTCACTCTCCTGAATAATAAATCAGTTTTTGTGCCAAAATTTTATCAGTGAAAAGATATTTATAACAAACTATCATCCGATTATTTATTTTATCCAAACTATCAAAATAGGACAATTATCCTCAATGAAAAGAAATAACACACGATATCTTTACAATTCTAAATGTGATGATATATGCAATTTTGTTAAGCACTGTGAAGCAATTAACGGATTGAAATTATTGCCAGCTAACAATCAAAAATGATGTATGCTAAGTGGGATAATTTATTAAATTGAGTAAAAATAACAAGCTTAATTAGACGAGTTAAGGAAAATACAGTGTAAATAATAACGTTTTGAAGGCAGTTACAGAAGTGTTACAAATTGTTTGTAAATTATATGCTGTCTTGTTTTGTTCATGTGCATCTGCGAAAGTAAAAGGAAACTTCTTGTCTTTTCATTTTAGATTGGAAAGCTTTCTGATCTCATTTTCCTAAATGAGAATTACTGGAGTTTTCGCTTTGAGATTTTATCTTTTTAATTCAAAGCTTTGCAATTGCTCAGTTTATATCAAAAAGTTTTAAAGTAAAAAAATTTTAAAACAAGGTAAATTAAGAAATAATTAATTGCTTGATTACGTTCACTACTCAAAAATAAAACTGTGTAGGATCAAGGAGTATTATAATGAGCACAAAGGATGAAACAAAGAATTGGTACTATTAATTGAATGGATGAAATCTAAATGACTATTTTACAAGTTCTAAGCCTTTAACTAGGCTAAAAAATTTTCTCGACGACTTTCTGGTAATGTTTTGAGATTTTCTATATCAGATTCATATTTTTGTTTGAGAAAAAGTTTTATATTTGTTTTAGTTTTCAAACAGTCCCATTTAATAATATATGTATCGATGTTATCTTTGATAATTTCATGTAAGGTAATGATAGTAAATGCGCTAAAACAAAAAAATATTACAAAAATATTACAATAATAATATTATAATATCACTAAAACTTCCTTCTCATTCAAGAAATCATTATTACCTGAATTAAATTTCTCTTTGTCCATATTTTTTTGCTACTATCTTTGTTTTTTTCATTTTGAATTTCTATTTCAATTAATTTTATATTATTTGCAACTCACATTTTCTCACTTCTTTTATAATTAGTGAAAAGAATGTGAAATTTCTCAGTGCATTCAAAATGAAGGGTTAATCCGAAAATTTCCGATCTAATCTGAAAAATCGCTCTTGGGCATAAATTGCATGGTGTTACACAAAATGTGCCATGCACAACTTTATTTGTAAGCAAATGGAAAATCTAGAAATCTGTCTGATGGTTCTTTGAGAATTCATTTATGGGCAACTGTAAAGTTTTTTGGAAGATGACCATTAGAGAGAGAGGGAGAGAGAGAGAGAGAGAAAAATAACCTGCAATGGTCGATAGTCTCTATCTTGCCTGTCGAATCGATCAGACTGTAAATTGCAATTCACAGCGATACTGATGAAACCAAAAATGAAAAGTATTGAAGTGATCGAGCAATGAAGCATTTCCTTTCCCAAGACGAGATCTTTTGACCACCAAATATAGACGCCAAATGTGCTGCAACAACGCAAAATGGCTTCAATTACTTTTTTGTAATTATATCACCCAAACGGATGGTACACTGCGCGAATACACCAAAGTTAACTCAATGGTAATCAGATCTAAAAGCCCTATTATAGTAGTGATGTGGAATTTGACTGGCAGATAAATTTATTTTACGAGTCCCATAAGGAACAAATCTCATTATCAACCAGTGGAATGTCATTTCATTAGTTTTGAAGGCCTATCTTATCACACCTACAAAGTAGTGTAACATGCAAGAGAGACTAAATATTTAACAATTAAAGCATCCACACATTTGTAATCGCAAAATCATTTCCCTCATTTATTTTAATTTATCGGCGAGTAAGCAAACAAAACACATCTTTGGCATTTTCAATTAATTGGGACGCAAAACCATTTGGGATAATTTTATGTATATGAGCACCTCATTTTAATTTACATTAGAGAGTTGAAAAGTTGCAAAATGAACAAAAAGTTATAGTTAAAATTGCAAATTAATGAAGAAACAAGTATTTCAGAATTGTGGTTGATGAAGTGGTTTGTTATTAGGATTCTTGATTTAGACAGCAATTGACTGACTACATTTAGATTTTTAAATTAGAGTGAAAAAATATTGAGTTTTTTAATTTGAATGTTTATGATGCACTGCCGCTGAAACCAGTACAAATTTGTGAATATCAGTTAAGCTTCATTTTAAAATTATGATGAATTGTAGATCTTGTATTTTTAAAATGTTAACTTTAGAAGAAGAGTGAATGGTTGAGAAATAGATGAGAGTGAACGATGTATGGAAGAGATGAGAATTTAACAATCTTCTGATGTTATCAGTTGAGTAATGTCTTTCCTTTTCTATCATACTATTATACCTCCATCTTCTTCTTCCAAAAATTTTGAAGAATAATTAATTTTGTTTTGCTGAAATCAACCCTTATCACGAAATTCATTTCCTCTCTTCCAGACTAGCATCTATCGTAAATATTATTATATAAAGAGATGATAGATTAATCATCTGGAAAATAGACAGGAAATTATCACAAATAAATCTATTCTATCATTAACTGAAATTGTTGTATACCATCGAAGTATTTTTTTTACTTGTCCGCATTTTTTAAACTTCTGAGAGATATTTAAATTTGGTTTGTTTCTTTGTTTTTGTTAAATTGATATGAAGAGAGTTCAAAATTACTTTAAAGTATGTTAGATATTTTATTTGCATTTAATATATCATGAAATGATTTGCAATGAGATTTTTGCTTGACAATTTCTTGAAATACATAATACCTACAAAAAGGATTAGCAATGAATTCAGAAATATGTGTAAAGAGAAAATTGATATTATTTGTCCTGCTGTGCGGGATGGATTAAATCAAAAGTATTTTATTATTATGTCTGATTTATCTAATCATCACAATTCGCTTCTATCGCTTCTCGATTTCCTTCTACCAAACTATAAGTATGTTTTTTTTCGAAATGAAAAGACATAGAATCATGGCGAGAAATGATAGTTGAGTATAATAAGAATAGTTAATAATGGCAACTTCAACAATTCTTTAAATTATAGATTTACAAAAATGAAGCTAATTAATAGTGATGATAATCTTTCAATTCATAAATTGTTGGAAATCGAGCAGGCAAGTTTAAAAGTTCTGAAAAACATATAATAGATAATGCTGATAGAAATTATAATCAGTAATTGTATATAGAAAATGAAATTTAACAGATAGAGTAATGAAGCAAAAGTTGAAATTTTTCATTCCAATTAATTTCTATTGATTAGAATCAGAAATGAATTGCAGCAAGTCTTTGCAATTATCTTGATATTAGTTCTGAGAGATAAAAATGATTTAAAATTAATGTTAGTTATAGAAGTTGATGAAATAATGACGTAATTCAAAATTTTAATTACTAACTTATCCAATTTTATAGTGAATTTCAGTATTGGTATAATAAGCATTTTTAAATGAGAGATATTGTATCTTAAGGATTGTGATATCTTAAGAAATACAAATAGGAAAAACTAAATTATTAACTGTTAGGTTTCTGCTAAAAATTAAGATTTCTAGCTACAATTTAGCTATAATAAGAAATGAGATTCGAAAACCCGTTTTGATAATTTTTCCACATTTCTAAAAAATTTAGCCGAGAATTTCTTATTGATACGAAAATTAGAAAATGTTTCGTGCTTAGTATAAGCGCAAATGTATTAAAAATTAGTATTTCAAGTTCTATCCAGCATTTTCTAGCAAATATTTGAAAGGACAATTGGGAATTACCCATTTCCACATTTTGAATTTACATAGAAAAAACTATTAAAATCCAATTTGACGTACAAGGAACTGGAACAAGTTTACCAATTTTGGATTCTTATTGTCAGCCTCCAATAATGAACTTTCATTATATATTATAAGGGCATCAAATAAAATTTCAATAAATAAAACTAACGAATCATTTGATAGCGCAAATGTTCACCATGAACAGAAGAATTATAAACATCAAATGTATTACATCAATTTTGTTTAAATCCCTTTAGAAATACTTCTTCAACAAATTTCCTCTATTCACCAAAGTTTCCATTGGGTGATTTTATGAAATCTATTTTAACAAATCTCGCTTTCAATAAAATTTACGAATTGATTTCCATTATTCTATTAAACCAACTATTTCCATTTATAATACGAAAAGTTTATTATCAATTCAATAGCTTTTCATTACTAATATTATTACAGCCATCAATAGAAAATTGGAAGTATTGGAAATTACATCAGAAAATTGAAAAAAAAAGTAAATTGATTAAAGAATTGGTAAAAATATGCATTTCAATTACATTTCTATTGCATGAATGAGTTTTATTTTAATTGAAAAAGAATGTGAAATTTAGTTAAAACTTTATGGGAATTTTAAATAACATTATAGAACATTAACGGCTTTCGTCGTTCTTTATAATCAGCTGAAAATGAAATCAGCTATTTTCTGAAGAGCAATGATTTAATTTGAGAAATAAATAAGTTTCAAACATAGGTTGAAATCATTAATCATCCTAGCATTGAGTCAATAGATCATTTATTATTTATCATGGTAAAGCAAAATTTGTGTTAAAATTTACCTATTTGTAATTATGTGTAATGTGGCTTGTCCCATATTTCCAATGCACATTTGCATATGAAACAAAAAATTTCCTATGTCATTATATGATATATAATAATGAATTAATGATATCATATCACATGCAAATGTAATGCATTATTTAATGGCATTGGCCATTAACGGAAAACTAGATCGTTTGATTTAATTTAAAAAGATAGCATTTTGCCGGAAATTAATTTAAATATTTTTTTCTTTCTTTCTTAATTACTTCTTTGTATATAGAATTAGGATATAAATTACTGAGAAGTATTTAAAACTTATGTTCATTAATGCTGCAAGAAGAATAATCAGAAGAAAAAAGGCCTAATTCAGCCAGTTATTTAGGATCGTATGTGAATGATTCAAAAGAATTCGATATTATCTCTAAAAAGATCACTGAAAATTCCACTTCTATTTAAATTACCAACTACTTGCATGTTGAATGATTGTAGGTAATTTAAGAGGTAGAAAAAGTCTTTCCAGTTGTAATAAAACTTCAAATTCTGAAAAAGTAATAACATGAAATAAGTCTTTACCCCTGATGAAGCGGGATTCTTTATATGGACCGATATTTCTCAGACTGTTACACTCTCTTTTTGCAAAAAGAAGAAAAGAAACAGAAAGCATTGGTAATTGTTAAAGCCAAAATGTTTTTAATCTTATTGATAAAAGACAACTGAATAAAAAATTATGATTTTGAAGGAATATTTCTTCTGTCTGATGGAGAATTCTACAAATTTAGAGTTTGAAATGAATTTTAAAACGGAAACTAATAAATGAATAATGTCAACAAGGAAAATTATCCATTGGATAACAAAATGCAGGTGCTTATAATTCAAATTGCCTTTGACTATGATCGCTAAAGAATGTATCAACCATAAACATTCAACTTCAGTTTTTTAACAAATTGCAAATTTAAAATATTTATAATCGCATAGATGTGGAAGGGATGATAATTTGAACATATTTGATCATACTAAAAATGCAACTCACTAGTCATTATTTTTGAATTAAAGATAGCTGAAATTCTGAGTATGATAATTGAAAAATGATTTCATTTTATTTAAAATTTTTGAAAAACTTTTTGATAATGCAGAATAAGCTATGCCTTAGCTGAAAATTTAAAATCGTTTATTCCATTATTGATTCTTTTAGGAGGAAATTTTGTCCGTGATAGTGCAAATAACCGTAATAAATGTTATCGAGAAATCGTTTATCAATAACAAAAACCGAATTTTCGATTCTTTCATCTCACTCGGTTTTTTCGTTATTTTATTCCGAACTAACTATCCCATGTATTTTGTAACTGATGGGCAGCTGTTGTGAAAAGCAAAATTATGGTTTAATTTAATAAATTCCGAAAATTAACGATACCATAAAATTAACGTTTTAGTAAGATGGTGGTAAAAGCATTTGAATATTTATTATCGCTAATGTGAAAAATTAAGAGATCTGTTGAATAATGGTAAGCTGATAAAATAAGTTGAGTGGAACTTATGCTTCAGATCCGAAGACAAAGTTCAGGTAAATCAACTCAGAAAGACAAAAAAAAGACCAGAACTACCAAACGTTTCTGTTACGACAGTTGATAGGTGACATTTCTACACATGATTACTACCGGGCAACATTATGAGCACTCAATTTTGGCCCAGATTTTATTAGATGTAATAAAGTACTGAAACATATGAGTTGAAGTTAAAAAGTTGCTCTCTCTCATACCACATAGGTCTTTTAAGAGCTGCTGACATTCTGCTGAGGGAAGCAGGCTCTCTTATTCATAAACAAATTAAAGAAGCCCATAATTTTAGCAATCTTTTTTTCCATTAACTATTACTACCAATCCCTTTCCCACTAGTTATCATTATTCAACAAGAAAAATAAAATGAGGAAATTAATTCATCCCAATAATCCAATGCAAAATTAAGATATTTATTGAGACTGAAATTAATTATATTGGCATTGAGATTACAGCTTGAAAATATAATTCCGTAGTTTTCATAAGGTATAAATTTTTTATTGTTTAGTTTATTTGAATAATTTAACTTCTATTTCCAAGCGATTTTATTTACTTCATTATCCTTTTTGCCATGAAACATGCCTGATTATGATGAAATACTCCTCCCATTCAGGAATCTTTTATACTTCATTATAACAATATATCGGAAAGAATCAAGTTTCATTTGAAAATGCTGATTTAATTTCATTTAAAAATTGGTAATCTAATTTATCCTTTTCATGTTTCAAAAAAAATGACATAATATGTATTTGTGTACAAGAACAGATTATAATATCACGTGATCATACGTTGATCATAAAAATTTTCACATGACCTCTTAATGACCTTTCACGGTAGCTTATCATTCAAATTTTTTCCTCCTAATGTTCCATAAAAAAAAGCGATGTGTTTTTCTGCTGATGTCAATTCAAGATGAACACTTTCCCAACACAACAGATTTCAAAACTACTTTTTTTCAAAGTTCACTCAAATCCTAACAGCTCCTTAACTTGCTATTATAAAGCATGGACAAATGTTGCCATCATTTGTAAGAGCTGTTCCTAATGGTACGGAAAAAGGTGATTATTTAGCTTTGGATTTAGGTGGTACCAATTTCCGTGTCCTACTTATACGCCTAAATAGCACTGAAGCTGAAATCTCAGGGANATGGAAAAAGAAAAAACCCCCCCCCCCCCCCCCCCCCCGATCTGTAGAAATGTTACATATATCAATCAAAAAAAAAGGAAAAAATAGTAGGGAAAAGATTTCAAGACATCATTTCTATCAATGGGTATAGTCTCCCGCATTCTTCCTGCTTTTCTTAAATGGATTGATTTATAAAAGTGTCTTTGATAAGAGGAGATCGGCCTAATGTTTGGAACTGAAAATGGTAAAATCTTCTATATTGAAAGCTAAATTCAAGTCCCTGATATTACATACGCGCCACATTCAAAAGTACCTCAATGTTAGTTGCAGCGATATCACTCTAATCAATATATTTTTATAATCTATTATATAAATTAGAGCTGCTTAAAGTATCATTCGATTTCGTTTATCTAAAATCTTTCAAATATTTCAAGAAACATTTCTTTTTGTTCAGATTACATTGCTAACTCAAATAATTAATTTACAATAATTATTAACGGAAGCAAGAATCACAACTTATCATGGAAGTGAGCAATTTCAGAATAGATAATTACAGTGACTTAGTGAAAAACAATATTGAACGTAATGACTGAATTTATGTTACTTTCCAATTTATATCAAAGAATTGAAATTTATACATTAGATAAAAGCGGCATTAACAAGCAAATATATGGAAGTGATGATCTCATCGTGCATTCAATATGTTATGATGTATTTCATCATACCAAGAAGCTTTTTATACTTTCAACATACAGCAGAATTATCAACTAGTTCAATCACTCATTAAAGCTATACCATAATCATCCTCAAACTATGCGTCAGAAATTTCAAAAAGCACCGTTCTAATTAATTTCTAATTCCCAATTAACAAAATTTCACAATCTGCTCTGATGGATGGATATCAGCAATGCGGTAATCTGCTTTTTGATAACTATATTGTGCATTTGCATTACACATCAATTATTTATCATCCATCAATTATGCTTTAAATCCCGCAGATAATTCCGCAAATAATACTACGACATTCTTTATCCTCGCAGATCATCTATAGTTTATTTTGTTTTTGTTTCACCTCATCAAATTTTCGTTGGATCCCATTCAGAGCTCGAGTCCAAGAAGTCGCTGCACTATTTCTGCTCCTAAAATACTCCCCTCTTTAGTTTAGCTTTTTTTAATTCTCATCTTTTTTTTCATTTTCCCAACCACACCGAAATATTAGCAGCTTATTGTTTTGAAAAAGTTGGCGAAGCACAATTTACAAATAAAAATGCCGGCTAGAATTCAAAAAATTTTTGAAGCTGTATTTTCGATCACTTAGCACTTGAATTAATTTCAAACCAATCTAATCTTTGAAAAATCATTAAAATGTCTATCGCAACTACTGCTATCATAGAGAATATCGCAACTACTGCTATCATAGAGAACTAAAAGAAAAACCAAATATTACCTTGGTATTTTACTATTTGTTTCTTGATTTAGAATATCAGCGACCTGCTTCAGTTCATGAATGTCATTTGCGATACTTCGCTTTTCTTTAATTAGTGATGTTTCTTCCGGATACTTTTCTAAAGTTTCACCGTCCAGTCGAAGCGACAACTCATCAAGGCGTTCATTTACCTATTGATCATCAGATATCGCTTGGAAAAATATTATGATATACTGAGAGAAATTCTTCATTGAAATATTGCAAATTCCTTAAATGTCATGAAATGAATTACTTTCTGAATCGTTGAATGAAAAGTACCAATGATACCAAATTTCGTTTTTTTTTCGTTCAAAGTATGACAAAATTTTTCCCAAATTGACTCTAATCTTCGGTTAAGTTTCAATCCAGGCTGTACGTCCATTCTTAACGATCTCCTTAATACGAGTATCACTTGACATAACTGTTTACCATATCCATATGTACTCTGCAAATTATGTCTGCAGTTTTCTAGAAATTTAAAATTTAACCAAAAATCTTCAATTAAAATTAGACAAAAACATTGAGAAATGAAATTAGAAAAGCCCTAAATAAGCAATCTTAGCAAATCATCCAACAAATCTTAAGCAATAACGATCCCAGTTGAATGCCTGATCAATGAAATTAATCAGTTCAACTAACTGTTAACAGAAGAGTTACTAACTCGCGCAGTTTCTTCAAGTTTCGATCTATTCTCTTGCACGAGATATAATTGTTCAAAGTCATATAGTAACTCATTATATCCATTTATCAATGTTTCGTAAAGTTCTTCAATCCAAATAACTACCTGCAATACATATTCTTCCTATTATTTCAAAAATTCCACGGAACATTCCAATATATACTATGATTGCAAATTTTCGATATTTAATTCAGTTGCAATGATCAAAATAAGTGTCTTATGATCTTTTTCTTTCGCTCCTCTTCATCTAATTGAGAAAATTCAATATCATAATATAATAACCTGTTGGCTGTCTTCTTCACATGTATAGAGTTGTAAAAGTTGATGAATTTTTAATCTTCGAACATCTGCTAAATTCTGACAACGCTGCCTTCGACCACGTGAATCCTCCAATATTTTTCTGCAATTCATCTAATGAATTTAAATAGTAATTTCTATCCACATATAAGTGATGCATCAGAATGTTGAAAAGTTAATGGAATAAAGATAGAATATAAATAATACAACCTGATTTGCACAATACTCGCTGAATAATCACGTGTGATTGATCTGCCCATTGAACTAGATTCATTAATGCAAAGTTCATCAATAAACGATATACCACTGGTAATCAAACAACGGTAGATTTTTTCTTAAAGAAAAATTATAAATTCTAATATCGGAATTACAGAACAATGAGAATTAAAGTAAATACACATTATCAACTGATGAAAATAAAATATTACGAAAGAGCAGTCATATATTTGAATGATATATTATATTGATAACGAAATTCAAAATAAAATACAAGCAATACCCATGTCATCTACTTTAGTTTCCATTTCATTTCGCTCTTCCTCGGCACTTGCAATATCATTCGCTTTCACATTTGTACACAATGATTCCAATAGCAAGTTTGTTTTTCGTGAGAACTAAAAATCCCAACTATTACTATTCACTTCTTCGTTTGAAGTATTTTCTTAATTCACACCTTTAGGCTTTTATTTATTCATCAGATATGCTCTAACTCAAATCGCCGAAATAAAACAAATTAAAATATTATCACCATTATTGATAGAACTTAATAAAATGTTAGATTCAAATTTAATAATTAATTAAAGAAGCTTCAAGGATGAAAGTCATACATCAGTCAGCATGCGATAGAAGTTAACTGAGCGCAAAACGACTTCCTTTTGACGTATAACACGTGCGCAGAATGCACGAACCAACTGTTGCACTTTGTCAATGCTTTGCTGTAATGTCACGGCATATCTTGGAAATTCACGTTGTAGTTCATGTCCCATTGCAATTAATTCACGTGATTGTTCTTCCACATCCTGATAAAATTTACATATTGTTTAAACCACTAACCAATCAATTTTCAGTTTATTTCCATCATTTGCCCGTAAAAGCAAGTATTTATCAATTATAGTACTGTTAGCATCATTTGCTAGAAAAGCGCAAATGCAAAGAAAATATTTTTTGTTCATTCAATTTAACATTTTTGGAAACAAGAGCAATAAACGAACTATCGACTTGCTTTCCAATTCGTTGTGTTCTTTCAATAATTGCTTAGCATCATCGTATGATTCCCCGATCTCATGTAGGGTCAAAAGCCATCTCTCACCAGCGCTCAGTATCCAATTCACTAAATTATGCACTCCTTCATTATGATCTTTCAATAACTTCAACGATGCGCATCTCTCCTCTCGATTTACTATCGCTGTTGGCTTCTCCTTGATTTCCTGAAAAAACTTTAAAATCAACCTAAAACTATGTCAATTTCTTTCAAATTCAGTTAATTCAGTACTGACTAAGGAGGCATTTGGTATCGGATAGTAAATAAATAGACAGAATAGAATCAATAATTAATTAAACTAAGATAGGAAATGAGTAACAACGAAGGCTTCTTTCTTCAGAAAACGAAATCACATTTCAAAACATTATTAATTGAAAAGTGAAAAAGATAGATAGAAATTGTTTTCATCAAGAAATCCTTTTAAAAAAAACAACACTCTCCCTTATTCAAAAATCGAAAAGAACCTTAATTTGTTTCATGAGCAAATCAACACATTGTGCACCATTTTCCCAATCGGCGTTTTTCAGCGTCCCTTTTACTCCACTATTTTGTGTTAATTCATCAAGTAAATCATCTCCTAAATGAGCAATTGCAGAGAATGTTTGTCAATTCACCATAATTAACTTGCTGAAGCCTGACACTTATGATAAAGTCATTCCTTTCCAATTCATTGAATTAGGCCTGATGGCTAAAAACTTTTCAAGCTTCTATTGCCGGAAAAAAAAGAAAAAGAAGAAAGCCATACAAAAACTATTCTAATAAAAATTTTCACCTGTTTTGAGAAGCTCATTTAAATCGAAATTATCCTCTTCGAAAGGTTTCTCATCAGACTGATTTGCTATCATATTGTCATGCCTTTTGCTATTTTCTATCCAATTTTTTGTTCGCTTCACATAATTCTCAAATTTCTTGAACATATTTCGTGTGAGAAAACAAAAATATCGAAAGTGAGAAAAAGCTGTATTCTACTCAACAGAACTGTTGACAAAAAAAGAACCTCTCTAAGCAGAATCCATGAATACGAATCATATTGCAGAGTACCACCGAGTGCGTCTGGTAATTGCGCAACATCTATGAAGCGTGATAATTTATGCAGAGAGATTAGAGTGCACTGGAATGAATTAAAATAATTAGAATGTCTTTCTCTTTTCAGCTCCTTTAACAACAATTGTTTTAAATTGGAAAAAAACAATCTTTGTTTTTCTTTCGTTTTCATCTAAACTTCATAAGGAATTTTTTGATCTTATAAGAAGGAAATTTTTTGAAAATATTACCTTAAGTAAACATCATTTGAAATAAATAAATATTATTTGTAATAATGATCTTGATGACAGCTCATTCACTTTGAAGTTAACGCCTACCTTGAATTGATAAGCTTCTTTAATAAGTTCAAAATTAAGCTTTTGTTGCTCCAAGAATTTCTCTGGCTGAATGACAAGTACAGATCGGATTCGACGATATAATGCTTGCTGCAATGATTACCTACACGTGAAGATGTATTACAAATTAAATCTAGTTTAATTTAATTCAATTTTATTATGCCCAAGAACAATGAACAATTGACAAACCTGACACGCTCGTAATGCACCACGTACATGCTTTACAGTTGCTTTGCGCCCATCAATCACTACTGTAAATCCTAATTTGCGAATATTTTCATGAGGTATTTGGGATAGGTAATTAATGACTGATACAAATTCTTCATAACTCGGAGCACTGACTGTTTCCATGCCTAAATTTCGTAGCAGATTCGAGTTCATTTGATAATAATTGAGGACAGCGCATAGGTCAAAAATAGTTGATATTAGCAGTAAGTTACTTCATTTGTAAATAATTATAATGGGAAAATTGTGGAAGATTAAACAAAATTCTTTTCCATTTTAAATTTAGGTTTCATAAAGTTATGAAATAAATTAATTAACTCGCAATGGAGAAATGGCCAAGCAGTAATTTTTCATTTGTAAATTATTGAAAAATTATTCATAATATAAAAGAAGTGTTGCTACAAATAATAGTTCAAGTAAACAAAAGTAGCAGCAAGATAAGAACATGCAAAAGTAGTACCGAGCTGCTCATTGCTACCTTCCATAAAATTTATAAACAGTAGTGGTGATCCTAAACGATCACGACATCCTGCAAAACATTAATTAGATAGAAAGAGTATTGATTAACAAAAACAATATACAATTTAACTGTTTTTTCTTTTAAAATTAAAATTTTCAACTTGATACACTACAAAATACAAAATTTTCACAATAACCGGGTAAGGCGATCAAGGATGATTCGATCAGATATCGATCCTTCTGTTGCATATCTTCAACAGCGGTTTTGTCGAACTATCAGCTGCAAATAATATGGAAAAGGTATGGTTAAGATGGTAGAAAATCATTATTAAGTTATGACATTTCTTGTTGTTCTCTTCAGAATTTTTTCACTAAAACGGCAAGATCCAAAAAAACAAATGCTAATAGCCTTATCAGGCCTGCGTTAAGGCTTATCGGTGAAAACAATCATCCAAAATGTTTACAACTTTTCTTGCGCTTCTGTTTAGACCGTCTTTCGATTATTATCAGTAATAATCCTTCGAATCAAATTCTTCCTCAGTGATTCTTAGCTATCATTAAATTTGGAGGCTTTATCATAAACTTCGCTCTTCGTTATCATTATCAGCTTGTTGTTAATTTTCTGACATAAAAACGACACTATCTACCAAATGCACATAATGTTATGCATATTTTAACAATAATTTAGAGGATTGCAGCAGAAAAATTTGAATTAATCAAACAAAAACAAAAAATATTTCAATGGAACACTTAATCGAGGAGAAGGATTAAGGAATGTGATGCGAGTGTAAATTAATGAAACTGTCAACAGATGTGATCGGTAAGTAGGACAATATAGAGCTCCCGGGATATCTTCTCACCTCTCCTTCGTGCTCTTTTTGCAATTTCGCACTTCTTTAGTTGAACGATCGACCATTATTACGAAGGAATGATTTAGAATGTAGAAAAGAACTGTTCAATTCAAATAAGGAAAAGGGAAAGGAAGAAAGAGAGGAAGTATCATTCATCTTCTCTCACTCATCTATTCGAAACCTTTCCCTCTCTCTCTCTTTTTCTCTCCCTTAACATATCATGTCATTGTAGTGGACACAGCGGAATATCTTAGGGTTATTGCAGCGATAATTGAGATAGATATATTTACTCGAGAATTATCAGAATGAAAGATATCAACGTCATCCAGTTCAAAGAGCACATAAGTTTCCATCGTATCAAACGATATATATATATATATAATATAATATAATACAATATAATGAACGCTACGTTGGTAACAATGTCTATTTCACATTTATTCATATTATCATCTCATTACTCATCCATTTTATCATTTATTTTTGCATTCCAATAAACGTTAACTTTTTATTCTTACCATTTTTGCTTTACGACTTTTCGGAAGACAATAAAACCTTAAATATCACTCATTGTCAAATAAATATGCAATATTATGATATATGCAAAATTATGAAACATTAACAAATAAATTATATATTTTTCCTTTTAATTTAAGGATATATTTCAAATTGGCTATTAATGAAAGTTATCAGAAGCTAAAATTTACCTGATTTGATAGGATAAGCATTCATTCCCGATACGACCAATAGTATCGTTGTAAGTGTCCTTAGAAAAGACCAAGTTTGAAATAATTCTACTTTATGTGCAATTATTCTTAAATAATAGTGAACAATAATATCGATCTCAGTGACCTTTGTAATACTGTTGAAATATGATGGTTAAGAACAGTAGGCTATACCTCATATACATTACAACTTTCTATTCTTTGAAATTTTTTTAAAATAAAAGACAACATTTAAATTTAATTACTTCATTTCAGTAGGAATTACCTTCTAAAGATAGCGTAAATAATAAAATATTATACATTATTAGTAATTTTTAAAGGAGAATGAAAGAAGAAGAGGAAGAAGGCGAAACTCTTCATGTCATATTATTTGTGTGGCGGAAAGAAAAGTATAATATTTGGGTTCTTTTTTCAGAAGTTGTCTATTCAATAACTTTTATATTCCTTGCAATACAGCATGGAGTGAACAGAAGGCTTTTATACCATCAATGTTTTTACTTTAGTCCTGTTTATGTATAACACACAAGTGTTAAAGAAGACATCTTTGCCTTCTCCATTAATCCGGAATCAATTCTATGCTGAGAAAACCGGAATTATGAACGATGTGTTTGAAATCATTTTCACGCCACACAATGTTGTGCTTAAAAAATGAAAATTATGAGAGAATTTTATTGTGTTGTATATTACGACAGGTAAATGTTCAGATCAAATGATGCAAGTTTAATTGTTTAAACTTAAAATATACCCTCGCAAGGTAAAAAAGAAATCAAAAATTTTAAATTAATGGTTATCAACAATTTTTCCTACTTAATAAATTAACTTTTGAGTGCTGCCAAAAATTATCTATCAATTATAATTGCGATTTTTCAATTTTATGATTTAAAATGGAATTTTCAACGTAATCGACAAGGAGACTATTCATCAACAATCAGATTATAATAATATGTGACAGCAATTTTATCAGAAACTTTCACGTTTCAAGGAAATTACTACTTTTTTCTTGACAGTTTTTGAAATCGCTATAATTACTATCCATTTTTTGTACCTTAAAGGTAAGCTTAAAAGTTGATGCTTATTTTTCACGTTTTTCCATAATAGACAGATAAATCATTTCCAAATTTAATCTCCTTTACTTCATTTAAATTACCAACCGTTAAGAGGCTTCCTTTTTTTAATTCATTTTTTTTATCTCACTAAGCCATTTTCAATTCTATCGTTTTTCTTACAAATAATTCCGCTTTAACAAACTTTTTTCAAATTACACAAATTCTTATATATGTATCACTTCATCAAATTTCTGCTCATTTTGAACAATTTATGACTGCATATATTCCGTTTCTTACATTTTTTCATTTCTCAAATTTGTTCAAACTTTTGTTATCTTCATTCTATCTTATCCTGAGAATGCTTCTCCACTGAAATATCTATCTAAGTTCTTGGTTTTTAGGCCTGCCAACCTCATTCTAACACTTTCTCTGCAAATGATAGTTTGATGACCACAGTGAGCTTAATTAGCAATAGCAATGGGTTTACACATATCCAGCAATCTATAATTCTTTCTCTGCAATTTACCTATCCTTAGATGAAAATGTCACACATAATACAATGTTTTGTTAATTGTGCCTTTTGACAAGTTCAACGTAAATTTTTTCCTCAGGTCTTATTACATTATTTGTATATTAATGTACAATCGGTGTCACCGTTAAAAACGATCACTGGAGAGAGAGGGAGAGAGAGAAGAACGCTATAAATGAGCTAAATTTCGCAGCAGGTTTTGTAGAATAGCTTTCATCTGCATCCATCAATACTATCAAAAATATTGCTTTAAGTGAAGGTTTAGATATTATAGAATGCTTTGGCAGTGTTTGTCTGCATTTTCAGTACAGATCGGATGTGGTACCGAGAGAAACTAGACTACTCATTCCATTTATCCTTTCCCGACCATCAACCCTTTATTGTAATAAGATGTACTTCAGACATCGCTCATCATTACTGCTGCGTAGCAATTTCCTAATTAATGAATGATCAGTGTCATTCGGCTGCTGCCATTGAGCATATCGCGCGGTTACGGTTCCTCGTTGAGCTTCACCACTTCAATATAACAGTTCATTTGTTATATATCGGTATTTCTCGATTCTCGAAATGTCTATCTCCTCCTCTTCCTTTCTCTCTCTCTTTTAACCAAGCGACCAAAAAACACCGATCTTATTACTGCAAATGTGGAAAGAGCTGAGCCAATCGTGAAATCGATCGTGGCGTTAATGATACTGCTGCTGGTTCTTCCCTTCCTGGCGCGTCTCGTTTTCCATAACATACCAACATTTATCATCATTTTATCTCTTCCTCTCTTACTGTTATTTTGTGCTTTTTTTGCATAGTAATCAGAATCGTGGTACTTAAATTGTACAATTTCATCAACTTTTATAGGATATCATTTTTAATGTGTCTTTTTTTGATGCAATAAATAATATTCAATTTTGTATTTACCGTTTTATATTTAAATCATTTTATGAGCCCACAGGCTATCTAAAAGAATTGAATTGATAAATGTTTGCCTACGTAGAGATAGAGATAGAATCTGATCCTATCTGTATCTTTATTCATTCAGTGATATGAAAATCTTAGTGTTAACTGTAAAATGTCTTTTGGTCTCTTCTTTATCTTATCCTATTATAGTTTGTTATTAATTTCAAGAGTCTATGCTTATATTTCATTCTCTACTACTCATTAATTATTTTATCAATTTAACAGAACAATGCACATCACAGCAAAAAAATGTACAATAAAATTTAATAAATGATATTTTCATGAATTCTTTATATTCCAGACAGAAACTTTTATGGCGGTATTGGATAGCTTACTTGCAAAAAAAGAAGATAAATCGAGTGTACCATCTTCACCAAATACAAGAAAGGTTTATGAAGATTTTCCAAATATTCGTACTATTAGTATCTACAAATGTACAGTTTGTACAGTCCTTACGATAAAAATACTACTTCAGGAATGGAATATTTGCGTATCATTATGATTACATCTCATCAAATTAGTGACGCTTATAGTTACGTGTCGATCTGTATTCGATGTTGAAAATAGATTGAATATTGAACTAAATTATAATTAGAAAAAAAAACTTAGAATTGCAGAATAAAGGTGGTCGGCCACCAGCTGGTAAGCGAGGCGGTGGAAAAGCCAAGAAAATAAGCAAGTCAGCTCGTGCTGGACTGTTATTTCCCGTAACCAAATTTCATCGATTACTTAGGAAAGGTCGCTATGCGAGACGGATCTCTCAATCCGCAGCTGTTTATTTGAGTGCTGTTATCGAATATCTGTCTGCCGAGGTCTGTATTTCCATTTCTCACATTCTCTTTAGCTATTAGAAAGTTGTTTTTTTGCAGCGATTCTGTGCACTGTCTGAACTATTGCCATTTGTACTATATTCAGTTGTTGTATTGCAGATGTTGGAATTATCCGGGAATGCTTGTCGGGACAACAAACGTCAACGATTGATTCCTCGTCATATCGTTCTTGCTATGAAGAATGATGAAGAGTTGAATCAGTTTTGTGCTCGAGTCACCTGTCCTGGTGGTGGCGTTCTACCATTTGTACATCCAGTATGCATCTTTCATTTATAGATTTTTGATCATAACACCTTAACAACAAAGAATATAATTTTGATAACACAACTATATATATGCAAGTTATACAGTCCACAAAGTTTTCTTTTCAGGCATTATTTGCAAAAGGTGCAAATTCAGTACCACTTAGACCAGTGCGGCGAATCAGCACCAGTCTGTGTGAACCAGGAACGACATAATCAGTGAGAATCCGTCCTCTTCTATTTTGACTGTTTCTTGATTGCATCGCATAGGAATTTTTCCAAGAACATCATTGTCATTCGTTATATGCAGAAGGATCAAACTTCCGCATAGTTTGATTTGCTCTTAAACTTTAAAATTCTGACTTTTAGTTCAAATGGGTACTGACTGCATTGTTGCTTCGAGGTTATATAAAAACAAATTTGTGTTACTCATTGCCTCACTCTTTCTCCCTTTTTAATCTTTTCAGTTGTGTTTTTATTTAATTAATGTTCCATATATGTATATAAATGTCGTATTAAACTTTAAATTCCGCACCTTCGCATAATTACTGCTGGCGTCAGTGGCAGGCAAGAAGGAAGAGAAGGCTGAGGAAGAAATTTTACCGCAAACTAAGTTATAAGCTTTACAGTTCTAATATTTTCATATCTTATAATATTAAAAATATTATCAATATTACTTTATTTTCTGAACTTTAAGTATATCTCCTCAAAAGATCTGTTTGTTTCACTTTCTTTGAAAATTATCATCAGTGATGAAAAGTGTCTCATTTCAGAATTTCAATTTACTTGTTGACAAAAATATATCTAAAATATCTGTCTATATGTCCATTTGATCAATTAAAAATACCTTGTTGCCATCGCCCTTTTTTTTTGGAAAACTTCCCTTTACCTCCTTCGAAAAAAGAAAGTAGCAAATATCATCTAAATATTTATTCTTTGCAGCGGTACAATTTTGGATGAATTTACAAAATGAATTATACGTTCCGGTAGTTTTTCAAATAAATTCCTCGCCTTTTCCTCCATCAATTTCAGGAACATAGAAATTGCTATTGGAAAAGGAATGATAATAAATGAAAGAAATAAAAAACTTCAATAATAATTTTCTAAATTCCAAAACTGTCAATATGAGCCAAAGCGTGGAAAAATGCTTAAATACTTATTGGTAAAAATGATCAAATTATATTCTACAATGAAAAAATATGTGCTGAAAATAATAATCGATATCCAAAAAAAGAAAATTGTGGAAATTTCGAAACTTATATTACCCTCTTTCACGGCTAGCAAATTCAATTAATCATATAATCTAGTCTCTACAACGATGCCTAACTTTTTTAAAACACCAAAATCAA
>CAKAEH010001886.1:0-24523 GCA_916381525.1 Cercopithifilaria johnstoni | reverse complement strand
AAAAATTAGATGAAGAAAACAAATCAAAAATTTTCATGAAAAACATCAGATAAAGCATTACCTAAGCAATTTAGTCTGAATGATAAAATTCGAACTAGATTAAACACATTACATTTGTTTACACCGGCAATTAACTAATTAGTTACGAGGGGCGAACTTGCAAAATTTCCAGTATTTTACTAATATCTTAAGCTACTGCGCTACTTTTACATTTTTAAAAAAAATTTTAGCAATATGTACAAATGCGAAAATATGTCAATTATGGCAATAATAGCAGAAATTGATGCGAAATTATTGGATAAACATACGTTTCATATTCTGGAGAAGTTTTATAGATCGGTTCACTTTTTATGTATACTTCCGGAAATACTTCGAATTTTTTATCTATATCCTGACTGGTTGTGAACATATTGTCGGTTGGAATATTCTGATTCAAAGCACCCATTGTTTGCCTGGTACTTGGTTCACCGGTACCCGGAATAAGATCTTAAACATATTAATAAGAATATCTTATTTAACATTTACGGCATTTACCATGAAGTAAGAATGACAGTAATTGGATAATGTACAAGCAACATTTTTTTTGAGTTATGTTTTCCGGAATGCTGGAAGATACACTTAAATGTTAATCCTGCAAAATTCCAATAAACGAAATGAGCTCATAGATTGCATGGAATACTTTGACTGGTTATTATTGGAAGTCTGTTTGGGAAAACATTTTTATATCAAAAAACAGTTTTATATTCTTTTATATCCTGCTTAGAACCGGCGCTACCACCATAGAATAAGCTTCACTAAATTGCAGAATATATTATCGGATGGTTGGTCCGATCCGGCGCTACCACTGTAGAATAATAAGCTTCACTAAATTGCAGAATATATCATCGGATAGTTGACTTTTGGGTAAATAATTTTCAAGCAATATTTCACTTACTTAATATAAAAAAGTATCTGAAAAATGTCTTATAAATGTTCCAACAATAACTCTGAAAATCAAAAACCACAGAAAGTAGACACATATAAGATAATCTCCAAATACTTCCTAGATTCCCTTAGAAAATTTCGGTTACAAAGGTATTCAATGCTTACAATTCGTAATAATTTGCTGACGGATTCCTTCTGCATTAACGTCATTCAAACTCAAACCAGATAAATAGGAAGCAGATGTCTGGTCCGGAAATGGTCGCATAAGACCGGATACACGTGGAAGATTATATCGTGTACGCATATCTTGTTCCCGAGCTTTATCACCATCTGGGCGCTGCAAATAATTAGCAGTTGCATTTAGGTATTCGACCATCGTCAAAGAAAACTTGCAAATTTGATTTCAACAAATTTAAACACCAATAATTTGTACATTTATGAAAACTATTATACTTTCGGCAAAAGAAATTTGAGAACTTACCACACCGTATTGTGGAGGTACACTAAGTTCAATGTCAAGTAAACCCATACTTTCTTGATACATCGATAGACGATCAATATCAAGATTATATGATTCACGAATACGAATTCCAACTTGTGCTTCTTCCAGAACCACATAAACTTCCGGTTGACCCCGTTCCACATTGTTTACATAAACCATTACACCTTAAAATAAATTTCAAGATAACAAAATTCCTGATTGTTCAGGAATAGAGGATCGTAGGATGAATTTATACAATTTCAATTCAACTATATTTATCTAAATTCATATATATATTCAACATAATTTAAGGCAGAATAAGTTTCACTTACGTCTGAATCGGTAACAATTTCACTTACCTCTGAATCGCTGAATTCGCATAACATCGAAGTAGCGGAGTATATTGCCAACAATAATGCTCGTGCGATACCGGAAACGGCGGGTATCTTTACGAGCAACCACGTGCACTCGATCGGTTCCAGTTGCTTCGATGGCTACTCCAGTAATAACAGTTGCATTTGTTGGTTGCACCAAGTTTGCTTGTCCTATTTGACGTCCAAGTAAGCCTATAAAAATTATTAACGACCTCAAGTAAATGAATAAACAAGTAGGCCAAATAATTAAATTAATTGATTGATTAATTGCTATGATTAAGCAAAATTGTTGTAAAAAACAAATTAATTGAATGAAAAATTTCAAATAGATCAATACGAAATTCAGAAAACTTACTGAAATCAACTCTACGATCCGGATAACGCTCCAGTCGTACTTGAATTCGTACTTCTGGCGTCGTTGTGGTTTTCGGAATATACAAAAGTGTGAACACTCCTGGTTCATTAAAGATGAATTTATCGTTATCGATGGTATTGAAGCTTACTGCTCCAAGTGCTTCGCCTTGAAATTGGTAAATATAAAATTCGCTTTGATCTAATTAAAACTAGAGTTTAGTGATGTGAAGCATAAAATTTATCAGTAAATAATAGAGCGCATACCGACAGCTGGAGGCTGATACTGCTGACAACCGCTACTTGGTCGCCTCCAGTAAAATAGTTGACAACGAAATTTCGCATATTTGCAGCAAAAGAAGTAAGGCATATAATCGTGATAAAATACGGATAGACCTGGTACCTGAATCCAGCAAGAAAGTGAATACTACTATAAGAGATCTATAGAACTGAAGAATTTCCTATTTCGTCAGTGATGTAAAGAAATAAATGGATACAAGCATGCGGTTACTTCAAATAATTAAATGAAAATTTCTGAAATTTTTACCTCAAATTGTCCAATATATGGATCGGTACCGAATTCATAGGCACGTAATGGAAAGCCAGGATTATACGGTGTATCATCGGTCACTTTTATCACCGGTTGATAAGTTGTTTGCATCAATTTGCCCTCTTCATCATAACAGCATACTTGTCCATAATGCGTTTGGAAACGTCTATAATGCTAATTTTACAAAAGAATTAAAAATAATCAATGCAAGTTTTTTTCAACGGTTATTTTAACTAATATTAACATTCAAATAATTTCAAAATAGCTTCGATCAATTTAATTTTCAGGAATTAAAGATTTATGAAATTCTTACAAAAACCTACGCTGTTTTTTCACTTTCATAGCCTGAACCTTCACCAGCATATGAACCATAAATATTCTGAGCACTAATATAACAATTCTTTGCACCGATCATTGTTTGACAAGTGATATCACGAAATATCTAAAGAGTTCAATGTAATTATCTTTACAGAAAAATTTCTTCTATCCCAATTTTTAACATATAAAATATTTTAACCATAAAATTCCACACATTTAAAAATATTTCTTGTTTGACAATTAATCATCGAATTATTGAATAATAGCTTTTCTTTTTCAGTGCCATCCAATTTTATTTTTCAATGATATTTCAATTTTTCATTAATAATTAACGATATTCATATAATTAGTCTAACCTGAGAACAACGAGGATGCGGCATAAAACGACCAATATCCACACGTGCTTGACTTTCCACGCATGGACAAGATGCATTGGTTTCCGTATCGCGAATAAAATTATATTGCGCTCCGTCTTCTGCGAACCTAAATTTTGAAATTCAATAAAAATTTCATGAAGCATAAGAAAAGAAAATACTACAAAAATTAATTATTTTTAATAGAGAAGAAAACAAAAACAAGTATAAAATCAACCAGTCATGACAGATTTCGGTTGCTTTAGTTGAGACGAATTGCATTCTACTTTCTGCATCCTGTTGTGAATAGGATGATGATGTAAATTGTGGATTATTTATAGTCCATAACCAATGAATTGATATTGGTGGCGAAACCAATCTGTAACAATTTCTAATTATATTGAAAGTTACGGAAAGAAAAAGCTATGAAATATTTCGTTAACAATAAAACAACTTTGAATTGTTTCAATTTACATGAATATAAAATTTAGGCTAAGGAGTATTAGTCGTCAGAATACATTCTTTAATATCATACGAAAGAAAGAGGAAAAAAGTAACAAACCCGGATGATAGATGAGTCAAATGCTGCGAAGTATCCTCATTAGCGGTTAATGGTGCTAATTTTAGGTAACCAAAGCGGTATGAATAAAGTATATTCGTTCGCTCCCAATCTGATAGATACCATTTTTCAACCTAAAATATAATTACCGAAATGTTGTCTTCCAATTATGTTGCCCTAATTTAATGATGTATTTCAAAATGTAGGAAGTATCTTTATAAGTTATTGGGAACTCAGAAAATTTTCCATTCATTTTAAAATTATTCTCGACACCTGATATAAATTGATTTTCTCTTCCTGTGGCTTCCAGCGATATTCTGGTGAATTTCGATTGGCATATGTTGTTAACCGGCATAAAACTCGATGTTCCGGACGGAATTTCTTAATCTAAAACCATAAAATGAACAGTTTTTTAGTTACTGAAACAAAATTTCTCACAGAAATAATTCATATTTTTAATTTCCGACTATTTTATTAATCACATTAAGAAGCTACCTGATCATCAGCTGCTTCTCTGTAGCCTATGACATATAAACCAAGTTGTACAGAGTACAGTTGATCGTCACTTATTCGTGTGCTATATTCCTTGTAATCAAGATCTGGATTTGTGAAATTGCGTGGATACCACGTTACTGGCATCACCTAAAATTTAATTGTAGTATTCAAATGACGATCAATTGTGAGCTAAATTCAGTGTTTTACAATTTTTCAGTATTGATTTATTTAAATTTGAATTAGGAAAAAAATTCTTGCCGTTTGTAATATCGGATTTCTGAACCATTCATATACATTACCAATATCCAGACGCATTGGATCTAGCGTTGGTGGCACTTTAAAAAAGTTTTATAATTATGAAATATATTAAACAAATGATACAATTAAGATTACTGGTAAGATTTGTAAGTCTAAAATTAATGATAGTTTAAATTTGAAAGCTAAAATAAATTTTGTCTTTCATTAAAGTACAACATATCAAACATTATGTTTGTTCATGAAATTCTTGAATCTTAAACTTTTCATTGATACTGACCGAAATAAATATATCCAACGAATGCTTTATCTTCTTGCTGAGATCCGGACTGTGGTTGGAAATAAACCGTTTTAGTGCCCCAATCATAAACTTTTGGAAGATGACAGCGAGCAATAGCTGAATTAATTACGGTACATGAAGCCGTTTGACGTTGCTCAATCATCAAAACGTATGTCTGACTATGATCCAAGCACAAAGCATTCACATCCACGCTTGTTTCTCCCAACATGTTGGCTATATTTGGATATATCAACATTGGATCTGAAATTTTCGGATATTTTAGCTGTGATAAGTTTAAGACGAAAAAGAAGCGGAAAAATCTTTTTAAGAAATTACTTTGAATATTTCGATGCAAATACTAAATTGTTAGAAATAACTAAATAGATTTATTTATAAAAATTTGATTCCAAAAAAATTCCGCAAATATATGTTTTGTTTAAAGTATTACACCTTATCGGTGCACGCAATTACGAACGTAAACATTGTTACATTCGTTTATTACAAATGAATAATTTTGCTTTATTAAATTGATCGATTATCAAGATTAAATGCACCTTCAGTGTTGAACAAAAAATTCATATTTCATAGTATAAATATAGATCTGTTTAAAATTCTAAAATTCAATTTGCATAACATATTTTAAAATTCCATTAAAATTTACATGTGCCACCAGTTTTATTAGAGCATCCAGCTGGTCGAACAACATCGTCAACACGAAACATATACCGTCCACGAACCATATGAGGCACACCAGAGCGTTGTGCCAATATTGTTGGTGTATTTTTGTACATGAATGTTGGATCCACTGGTACGCTACCAGTATGATTACCACCGTTAAAAAGGGCCTGAATTAAAAGAATAAGAAAGTATTCAAATTTATATTCTTTCAAACTGATAAAGAACCAACTGACTCACTTGACAACGACCACTTCTAGAATTCATCCGAAAATCGGCAGCATCAAATCCAAGTTTGTCGTAATTTAAGATAACATAACTCAATCGACCAGGCTAGAAAAGTATAACCATCGTAAAAATTTTAAACTTAAACAAAAAAATAAAAGTTTAATTTCACTTTTGATATTTCGCCTTGCGTATTAAATATAATTAATCTCTTTTTATCAAATAATTGCAAAGTTTTTGAGAAAATTAGCCAAATGATTTCATCTTTTGACATCAAAATCATTAAACAAAGCATAGCTTTAATTCATTATAGTTCCATCAAATTTCAATACTAACCAAATATTAAGGTAATTATTCATATTAAGCCTTACCTGATCAGTTAACCAAATTGCCTGATAAGTTGATAATTGACCGGCATCTATATCAGAACGACCAACGATAGCTGATGCTGTATTGTACCAGGTAACTACCAATGCTGCGTCTGCACGAAATGCTGCTGCACCAGCAACTCCTTCTATAAATTTTCCCTTATATTTTTGATATTAAAATTTTACATCATTTTAATTTACCATATTAAGCTAAGATTTAATGAACCTTGAAGCCAATGCATCATTTGATCGAGGAAATAATCACTATTATGATCACAATGCACATATGAATCAGATGTACTCGGACAAGCCTGCAATTTCCACAACCATTTCAGATAATAATTTTCAAAAATTTCAAAAAATCTGTTTTGAAAAATCTGTTTTTGCATTAGCAATGAACGAGAAGACAAACTTGACTGGCTGGTTGTCTAAAGAAACTTGTTTGTTCCATGGTACCACCAAATATGTTGACATTACTACCACGGCCAAATAATGACTGTCGTAGCATTAAACGATAGTAAACACCGGTTTTCAGTCCTGGGCTTGGATTTTGCACTATCTGAAACAATTTATTTTACAGCTACTAAAAATTCCCTAAGCTAAATGAAATCAACGATTATGATACTATCATTGCGATATTATCAAATCAGCGAACATTTACTTACTGTTTCAAATACATTGTTTCAAGCTTTAAGTAAATTAAAACCTGTTGTTTACATAAATATGGTGCAATCATTGCCGGATCTTGCTGTTGTGGCCAGTTAGTTGATTCGACGCCAACATTTATTGTTGGACCTTGATCCAATACAGTTGCAAATGCAATGTATCCATTTACCGAAAGCTTCAATTTGTATTTCACTAAGTTTTATATATGCTTATTGTGACATTTGAACATTGGTACTAAGAAAATATGATCATAGTAAGCTTTCAATTTTTTTTGAAACAAATTACTAAACTTCAAGTTTAAATTTCAAAAAGAAAACCAAAACGTACCACTGAATAATTATACAAACCACCATAGAATGGAAAAAACATGTGCAAATTTATCGTTTGTCCGGAAGTAAGCATCCCTGGATGTACTTTTTGGTCACCCGCTTCAGGTCCAAATGGTACCAAGTTTACTGAAGTGTGAAAAATATTACAAGTGATTTGCCCACTAGACTTAATTTGAGACAATTTTGATGCTCAAATTGAGAAAATTTATTAATTAAATTTTTACAAATTTTCAGTTAGAGTTATATCTGATAAAACATACCATATCCTGAATTGATTTCTCGACCAGTAAAAATTTTGGCACCTTCTTGTCCTGGATTAAGATTTTGCTGGTTTGATGATGGCACCGGATTTTGATTAGGCATTTGTTGAGCGGAACTAGATAATGTTAAGCATATTGTAGCTGTAACGAATAAGACAATCCTTGATGGTTTCATTTTAAGCCTTTCAGAACTTCAGAATTTTCCGGATTTAAGAAAGATCTTAGATTAATGCTTCCGGAATCTGAAAACATTTTTCATTACTGCTGATATATAATCAAACATTTTTAAAACAAGCGCAAATCAACAATTGCAGTGACTAAGCATCATACATCTAAATTAAATTTGAAAATTTCTCCAGATCATTGACAGAATGAATTATTCCGCGTCATGTTCACTTTCCTTTCATATTATTCAAAATTTATGCAGAAATTTTAAAATCATCAAAATGAGATGTAATACGATTTGATGGGAAGAAAGCGATAAAATGAATCATAAGTGCATTTAGAATAATTTGAAGAATCAATAATTTGAATGATACATTCTGAAGGATTCAAAATACTCCAAACACTTTCTTATTCTAATATTGAATTGAGAAATTATACAACTTTTATGCTAATATCCAATGTCATTTTTTTTTAAAGAGCGAAGTTTATGGGTTAGTTTATGGGGGTAAGTTTATGGGTCGTTTAAAAAAGATTACAAACGATGAGTCATACAGCTAATATAACATGTTTACTTAAGTAAATCAAAACAACAAAAAAAGGAAATATTTGAAATTTAGCGATCTGAAATTCTCCCAAAAATACAGAAATCATTTTACGGTAAAAAAAATTGATGATAAATTTATACAAAAAACATTCCATAAATATTATTATATATTAATTAATTCGCAAAAAACAATCAATCGATACTACTTTTTCTTAATTGTGACATTAAGAGTTGAAGGATACTATGAATCATTGCTCAATAAATTGAAATATGTAAAGATTGGAAGGAAGAAAAAGAAGGGAAAAAAAGGAGTGTTAGAAAGTGAAGAAATACAAATTTTGTTGATATTTTATGTTTGAATAGCTATCATATCAATAATTACACACAGTTGGACAGGTAAAATATACAATTTTATCACTGATAACGATATTGATTGCAAATAATTTCAACTTCAACGCTTATTTTGCTAAATTTCCACCTATTAATTGTCTAATAATTCATTTTAATAACTCATTTTCCATCTAATAAAAATCATTTATGAAGAAAAGTTTTCAAAAAAAAGACTAAAAAAATGACATAATAATTTAATAAATTATTAATTAGCAAAATAAAAAGAAAAAGTAAAAATAGAAATTACATCAAATAAATTTTTATATTTATTTTATTCCTTTTAAAGTATTAATTATTAGATGTTGTTAATAAACTGATAATAATATGTGATAAATGAAATGTTGGATAAAAAAAAATCTTTGTTTTTTATCAGTTTAATTTGATTAACTTTTAAAATTTTATCGATCACATCAAAATTACAGTTTAGAAAATTAGCAATCGATAAATGAAATATTATTTTGTTGGAAAAGAAAACTGAACATTATTGTATAAATAAATGTGTGCAAACAAACTTTCTCCTGAATTCAATCAGAATTTAGGCATTCAATTGATGTTCACTAAAATGTATGGCTACTTTCTATTATGTTTGATATTAACACAATGATGAAAAATGTTGAATACATTCCTCAAATACCATAGTAAAAGTTTATTTGTTGTTGATGAGAAATGATTTTTTTTCTTTTACATGTAATTTTTCATTTAAAAGTTAATCAAATATTTATTGAAATAAAGAAATGAAAAGAGAAAAAATAATTACTGCAGCAACAACAACAACAACAACAACAACAACAACAACAACAACAACAACAACAACAACAACAACAACAACAACAACAACAACAACAACAACAACAACAACAAAAACAACAACAACAACAACAACAACAACAACAACAACAACAACAACAACAACAACAACAACAACAACAACAACAACAACAACAACAACAACAACAACAACAACAGCAACAACAACAAAAACAACAACAACAAACAATATTTGTCTATTTCCTTGATTTTAATTCTATCTAATTAATAAATGGCATTAATTATTATTAGATTTCTTGAATCATTCCGATTTATACAGTTTATTTATGGATTTATTTTTAAAAATATAGCTTATTGTATACGACTTTTATGTTATGTTTTATCTCTTTTTTTTTAAAGATTATTCAATATAATCTGTAAAATTTTAAATTTTTATCATAATGATTATCGACAATTCACTACTTAGCAAATATTTGTTCATCGTAGTCACTCTTGATATTATAGTTTCCCTCTCACTTTCTTTCATTCCTCTTTTCTCTCTTTCTCTCTCTCTCTCTCTTTCTCATTTCATTTTATTTTATTTTAAAATATCCGTCCTGTGGAATAATTTATACATAATTATCATTTGATGATAGAAATTAAACAGGACTCTCTGAAAGTGAAAAATTAAATGAGATAATTTCATTTATTGAAAGAGGAATAGAAATTTGAAAATTGAAGCTAAAGCTAGTTGAATTGGTAGTAGTAATAGAATAAGATAAGTAGAAGTGTATATATTGAGTAATATATTTACATAAGCTCTCACAACATTGTGGAATTTCAGTTAGCAATGTTGAAATATCGACAAATACACTAACGTAGGAGAAATTTCGTTAAAAATATTATACAGGTAACTTCAATTGTACCATTACCGCTTCATATACCTTTATTATATATTTTCTCATAAAATTTTTGCTAATAAATTTTTTCATTTGATTTGAAATTTTTTAAGAAAATTATTTCACAAAAAGGAAGAAACAAGAAAAATCAAATATACATAGTGTTTAATTTATTATATTTAAAAATATGCTAATTCATTCATTATATAGTAATAATTAAGTGTTAGATATAATTATTAATTGATAATTCTAATGAAATTAATAAGAAATGATGAAATAGCATAATTATATTCTGACAGAATATAAAGTTTAGATATGAATTTTTACAACTTTTTGTTTATTTGAAAATTTTCTGGGATAAAAAGGAAAAAATAATATAATTAGAAAATATTTCCAAAATGTAAACATGAAGATTTTTATTTCAATTTAATAAATTTGTTTTGTACCAAATAGCATAATTAGTCTTTGAATTAGTCAAAATTAGTCATTATTAGTCAAATAGCATAATTAGTCTTTTATTTCAATTTAACCAAATAGCATAATTAGTCTTTCACCTTATTAATAACTAATCAAACAATTTGATAAATTATTAAATTAAGCATATCAAAAGCAAAAAGCAATTGTTTATAACAAATCATTCATAAACGGATTTTTTTTCATTTTAATAATTACTTGTTCAAATGTAAATTAAATAAAACAAAACATTCATTAATCCGGAAATATAATTAATCGATCAGTGATACAAATAAATGCATAATATAAGATTTAAAGTATGATAAGTCAAGATTAAAATTAATTTATCAATGATGCAAATAAAGACGAACAAATAGTATGCAATTAAAGAATGATAATGAAATCTACCTATTTATTTCTTTCTCTACCACTTTATAAATTTATTTGTTGAAGGAACTAAAGTGGTTTGTATGTCTACGACTATTTGTATATGTTTGTCCATCATTATTTCGAAGGATTATAGGATACACACCCAATACACAGTTTACAAATGGACCAATGGTAAGTTAACATTTTTCGAGTTCACCTGAACCTTTATGCTTATTTACAATGCACAATAAGCATAATTAAACACAATTATTTTTTATCCTCTTCATTGAAACTTTGCAATTTTTATGTTTAGCAAATATAAGGATAGATAAAAAATACATCTTTAAATATGCTAATCACGAAGTATACTAACTAAATATCGATAAGCTATCATTCATCGCATGCTATCGTGCTATCATTCATGCTATCATTCATTTTAAAAGGTAATGAAATTGTTGTTGCGCTACCTGAAATTGATTAATTTTAGTGCAATCACTTGACAACTTATTTCTATTATTTCATATTGTTTGCTAAAATTATCAAATGAAAAATATTAATAAGCAGATATGCTTATGTATTTAAAAAGATTAAATATTATTAGCTTATTAAAATGAAATGATTATTTTAGGTAAATGATTAAAGACGAATAATTTGATAAAGTTATAAAAAAAGAAGAGAAAAATTATTGCTATGAAAGATTTTTAAATCAATCCAATCCAGTTGTATTATATGTATCGATTAATTATCTGAACTAATTAATTTGAAACAATTGAACTGATTTTTCTTAAAAAAAAGGTAATAATAGAGAGTAGTAGGGAAAATCTGTTAAGGTAAAATTAATTAAATATTGTTGATTAAGGAAATCCTTTGCTTTTCGATATTACAATTAACCAATAATTTAAATTTAAGTAAAATTCAAGAAAAAAAATACAATTCTGTATTTTTCTTAGTTTACTTAGATAATTAATACAGTAATTAAGAAAAGGAGAAAACAAAAAGGAATTTGATAATTGAGATTTGAAACAGATAGGAAAAGCTGTCTTAAAGTGAAAGACGATTGACATTGATATTTATTGATGCTTATTTGAGACATATGATTCATCAGTGTAAATATGACTTTTTCCTTTTTATGATAACGCAATCCTGAAATAATCATTTTTTTCCCCCTTCCTTCCACCTTTTTCTATTTTGTTAATTTTTACGAAATTTTCATCAACAAAAATGATTACGAAAATAAGCTTCCTTTTTCGGATAATTTTCATCTGATAATTAATTAATTTTGGCCTAATAAAAAGCTTATTTTGTTCTTAGAAAATATTTTTGAAAACGTTGAAAATATAAGTATAATTCAATAGACGATTAATTAATTAATTAATTTGCTGAATTAAATATCTATTTCATATCTATTTGCTTTTTTAAGGTTTTTTTAAGGCTTTTTTAAGGTTATTGCATTCTATAACGTTTATATTACTAAAAGTATAGTGAAGGTAAACTATCCGAAAAAAAGGTCAATTAAAAAGTTTGAATTTTAAAATAAACTAATAATAGAAATCTTCTAATTCAAAGTTTTCTCTCTTATTTTCCTTTCATTATTTTTCCTTTTTTTTAAACAACAAAAGCATAAAAGTTGTTTATACTTAATAGTAAAATTATGCTAATTATTAATTTAGTTATAAACAAAAGGCAAAAAATAAAAATAGAACAAAAAACGGAAAATTACAAGTAAATGTTATCTTGCAATTTTGAACTGATCGATTTTAATAAACAAAATAAACAAATAAACAAACAAACAAATATTTAGGAGAAGAATGGAAAAAAGGAAAAAGTCGTTAAGACAACATTTGTTAAGTGTACTGTATTGAAATAAAATTTTGTGCTTTTAGAATCGCTTCGTACGATTTAAGAAGTAATGCTAACAGAATATTGTTGTTGTTGTTGTTGTTGGTTGGATCGCTTCAAATTGTATTCGTTAGCTAAGATTATTTTTAACGATTAGATTATAAAATATTGTTAAGTTATTTCATCTTTTTCTCTTTTGATTAAATTTAATAAAATTTAGAGAGAAAAGGGATGAGAAAAATGGAAAAGAGAAGAGAAAGATAAGAAGAAAAGAAAGAAATGATAATAAAGTTTTTTCCTAAACATTTATTTAAAAAGATTGGATAAATTAAAATTTGCAATTTGAACAATTATTTGCTTTCAAATAATTGATACAATTATCTGGCAGTTAAATTTGTTGAAAAAATTTTATAATTTATAATTTATTATGACAAAATTTATATGTTATAACTTGGCTAAAATATGTGTGAGTATATATATAATCAATATTTATATATAATAAATATATATTGATTTCTTTATTGCCAAATTCACTAATTATCAAAATTTGATAACAGATGATGATGATGCATATTGTATTCGATTCGATTAGAGCATTTGTTAACGAAATTCTAGAAATAATCTTTAAATACATTGATAATTTCACTATCATTACTTAAGTGATACTGCTACTTGAATTGATAAGATTGAAATATCTGTGTTAATGTTAAACTTTGTATGAAAGCGTTTTTAAGAACATTTTTTTCTTTTTGAATAATTTTTATTTTCGATTAATTTTTTCAGTTTTTAGTTTTATCCTGATTTCTGACAGTATTAATACAAATATGTTTTACGCTCATACGATAGATATCCGATTAGAAGTGCATTTTCGTTACAGATGAAATTTGATGCTATTCTGTATGATCCTTTTATTTTGTAAATGAAAGCATTCTGTAACTTACAGGAACATCCTATAACTTCCAAAATATGTATGAGTAATTAAGAAGGAAATCAAGCATTGAATTTATCAACGATATTATCAAGTAATGAGTGTATTGGTGAGTCGCAGGAAAAAATATAATTTCTTACATTACTTTATTCTTGACGACATACTACTTAGTTGATATTATTACACTAAGCGATATTAGCGATATAACGGCATAGTGACATAGCGATACGTTTAACAAATCTGTTATTGTTATTTGAATTAAAATATCTATTTTAACATATATTTTAATATATTTGATCTAAAATATAAGAAATGATTCCACATTACAAAATATGCATTTAAAAAAAGTTGGATTGGATTGAAATATTTCACCGTTTCTCACACTTCGGCTCCTTTCACAATTGCGATAATTTCATTTTTCAATGATTCCTTTGCAAAGCATGATTGAGCTGCATTCAAATTCTGCAAATTGATCATTAATTGTTCGTTAATTGGCAGTTAATTGATTTAATTGATCAATTAATTGCTTTTCCATTAGCATGATAAATACAAGTGCCGCTTATTATCTTGCACTATCATTCACAATTAATCTATTATCTTTTCATCCTCATTCTTTGAGATACCAATGGATCTGTTTGATGGATGTCACTATTGAAGTATTTCTTTTCCTTTTATTTGTACTCATTAGTTAATTAAAACGAAATTAATATATTACTATTTGATTATGTATATCTTATTTTGAATATATATATCGTCTTTTTTTATCCAAAAGAAAAATTGATAAAGTTATCAAACTTACACATTTCCAAAGTTGTTTTTTGGTCAAGCCTACTTCTTGATATGCAAGTTGATATTCACTCAGAAGACTGTTATCAAAACATGTTGGATCATCGGTGCTCAATGAAAAGTTAATATCATCAAGTGCAAATCTGCAAGATGAACAAACTTTTGTTATTGTTTCATTTCACCTACTTGTTGCCATTAAATTTGATAAATGAAAACATTTGTTGAAATTGATGCAAAACAAATGAAAATGAGAGCATTTGTTTTGATGTAGAGGTGTGTTAAAAATATAAAATAAATGAACCGTTTAACCGGATGCTGATTCCATAATGATGTTACGGAACCGGTCATAACAGATGATTGAATACATGCTTCAAAATGTATTCGCTTTTCAATTGCATATTTTTTGTATGCATGTTCATCACGGAGTAGTCGATATCCGTGACCGATTCTTTCTGCATGCATTTCTTCGATTGCCTAATTTATTTTTCAAATAAAATTAAAACTTTTATTCCAAAAAATCTCTTTAATTCTTTCCATAAATCAAACTTAATATAGCATTTCGTATTTTCTAATTTCAACAAATGAAAAGCATTATTCCTTATTATTCCTTCAATCCCGATATCTCACTACAACGATATTTTCTATTTCTTCAACTTAAAATTTCAATACAAAAATTTTATACTGCGATAAAAAAAACCTCACATTTACAACTTCCCTTGAACCACTACTTTCACCGGCATGTACGGTACGATGAATACCTCGTTTAGCTGCTTCCTGAAATATAGTCAAGAATTTTTATTATACATCGTCGTATTGTATTTGATCATTATGATATTATAGCTTCTCGAATCTGATATTGAATAAACGAAGTAGTGATTAATTTGACATATGTTATATAAATCATTTCGATAATATTTCTTTTACTTGAAATTCTAAAATTTATTTTAGTTTTCACATTAATCAATTGATAACGTAATTGTTTCAAATAAAAAATAAATCATATTCGAATAAACCTGAAAAATTTCCAATGCACTTGGAGGATACTGCTCATCAGCTCCTAGCGAACATCCTGCTATATCAATGCCAACAACTCCATCATTTGATAAATTAGTTGCTAAATTAATCAAAACATTGATAAGAATCATTGAGAGAATATATGTCATTTTAACAACATTTCTTTTAATATATATATATATATATATATGTATCATTTTAACAACCAATCAATAATTTACTAAAGAAACGAAATATACGAACCGAGCTCAAGTACTTCATGATTCCAATCTTGAAATCCATGAATGCAGCATAAAATTGAGCCTGATTTGACACCGAAATCTTTTTCACCACGAAGGAGACCTCGTCTTACCGCTTCAATAACACCACGTGGTTCTAGCTAAAAAATTATTAACAATTACTGAAATTTTCTAGTTCTAATTAAATTTTTATTATTAGGAAGATTATTTGTCAGTAATGAAGTAACTAAATATTATGACTATATATCCCATCTTAGCATTCGATGCAATCCATCCAAATAATCGATTTAATTTATCTGCTAAATTAACTTAAATTTTTAATCAAATCTTGGAATGAAGTACCGAAATCAAAAAAAAATAGCCGCAATTTTCTTACCATTAAATTAATTAATAATTAATTAACTTACTTGTCCTTTCTTGGTATAAACACCATATTTAGAATTTGCAGCCGTATTTTTTACTGTATTACATAATAGATGTGGTGAATATCGCGCTTCGAAATATATGACACCATTTCGTGCTTCATCTTCACATAATTCATATGCAATTCGTTCAATAGCATCCTTATCACCTCTGTATATTTTAAATTTCAATTAAATTTTCAAAATTGAAAAAAACTCAAACTACCATATAAAACTTCTGGGAAAATATTATTGTTTGTTGCAATGCCAGAAAACATAATTATCTATGGGATAAAAAAAGGGACAATAAATCTTTAAAATATTGACAAAATTTTTTTCAGTTAGGAAATTGATCAAAATGATCAATTTAATTTCCAAACTTTGGCATTTAACAAAAAAAATGGAGAAAAAGAAATTATTGATTGATAACGAACGCAAGAACAGGAAGAAATAAATCAAATGGTTCCAGCATTTTGGACAAATTCGATGGTTCACGTGTAACAACAACATCTTTTACTTCATCAACTGTCTTAGCCCCTTTTAAATCGATCTTCTTCTCTCTGAAATAATTCTAATTACTTCTTTTCTTTAAATATCAAATTAGCAGCAATCAAACAATATATATCACTTAATAAGATAAACAAGTTAAATTTAATCATTCCTATATAGCATTTGTTCAGTCGGAATGGTTTCAATTAAATTGATTAAATAGATCAGGAAATCAGAAATTGGTAAATTTTAAGTAAATGATAAGCATCTAAAATCTGTCCTCTTTGGAATATGTAATGTATTCATTGACTAAAATTGACAAATTTATATTACCAAAACTTTCTGAGTAACTTTTTGTGGTGTATTTCGTTTTTTTAACTTGCCCTTTTCAAAAATTTATAGTGAACTTGTTTTAACTTTCGGAATGCCATCGTTGTAACGAACGAATTACAACGCTAATGGAGTTGACAAATGATTTCAATGATGACAGTAACAGGAATGGACAAATTTTAGCCTATAGAATTGTTTGTTCGAAATCAGAAGATGAAAACTTAAAGATTAAATGAATTTCTATAAAAATATAAGAGAGAGAGAGAAAGAGAGAGAAAAGTAAAATTTACTTAGAAAGATCAAGCAATGTTTGATGTCGTACAGCACCATCCAAATGTAAATGCAATTCAACCTAAAAAAAAATAATTAGATATTTAATTTTTTTGTTAAATTTAAAATTATTACAAAACAAAAAGGAAAGCAATAAAAAAGATGAAATAAAGAAAAGTATTGCATAATGAAAAAATTAAAGAATATTTAAATTTAATGATACTTATTAAAAGTTTATTTAATGGTTACTTTTGGGAAATCGAATTGCTTGCGTATTTTATCGTTTACCTTCGATATATCACTCATTTCTTTTTGTTTCCTGAAAATGAACAAAATTTTTTCCTGAAAAATAAATTTCTTTTAATCTGATAAACATTTCAAATATGTAAACAATTATGAAGTGAAATTATATATTTTAATAGCTTATTATTTTAATAATAATTAATAGTAGTAATAATAATAATAATAATAAACAACGACAATAATTAATAATAATAATTAATAGTAATAATAATAATAGTAATTAACAATAATAATAATTAACAATAATAGTAATTAATAATAATGATGTTAATTAATAATGATTACTAATAAAAATGATAATTAACAATAATCGTAATAATGAATTTAACGAATTATTATTGTAAAATGTCAGTACAGATCAAATGTTTATCCAATCTTAATTGCTGTGTTGCGAAAAGAGAAATATCATGCATATGATGAAATGAGTAATTTTAAATGAGAAAAAGGGAGGTCACAAAAAAGTTGTTAATGTCCACGCCCTACCAGCCATTAACCGGTTATATTATCCGTCATTTCCTCATTTATTAAAATCAATCGATCGATGTATCAATGCATTTATTACTGCAATGATAAAAAAGGAAAGTGGAATAATTGAAAAAAAATTTCTTTCAATTGAACAAAGTTCAAATAATGACTGATTGTTTGCATATCAATAATTTCGTAAATATTTATAACACACAATAAAATATTCTATGTTATAATATGATATTATCAGTATCTTCTTTTCCATCGCTTATTTATTTATTTACTTATTCATTTATTTATGTTTGTATTAGCTAACTTTCAAAAGTTTATGAAAAAAGATAAAAATGAATGATAATAAATTTTATCAAATATTTGAAGAAAGAAAAAATTTGTTGCAACAGTGTAATAATTGATAAAATATCGACAAATTCATCATAATCACTGATAATATTTTGACAAAAATATATTTATTTGTTATGAAATAATTGATATGTGATAGATTGAGTCTAAAATTGATATTGTTAAAGGCTAAAATCTTTTGATATAAGCAAATCATCGATTTATCGGATGATATTTTTATTCGTTTTTATTAAAAAAAATTTTCAATTAGCTAAAAATTTACATAAACTAACACTAATAATTGTTAAGTGTGAAAAATTATAAAATATTTCATTTTCCATTGTTAAATGTAAATTTGTTAAAAAAATTGATTTTATTTGCTGGAAAAAAATTTACATAAACTAACACTAATAATTTTGGAAAGGTAACAACACACAACTACAGCAAGTTTATAATCCTACTACACAACAATCGATCAGGCAGAGCAAATGTTTGCAATGCTAAACGAGCAAAAAAACATTACATTAAGCTATAAACCTTTTTTGAAAATATATGTTTACAATTTTGATTTTGTTTAATTCTATTTTCTATAACTAATCATTTTTATATATTGTAAACAAAATTTGCTATATATTGTAAACATATATAAATTTGCTTTGAATAAATTTAAATAAAATAAGTTATTCAACATGATCATGAAAGTTTTGCAAAAATTTTCGACATCATACATCGTTGTATCTTTCTTGTATCACACATATCCCACAACTCATATACATCGTATTCTCATCGTTTCTCTTCTCATCATTTATTTATTAAACGTAATTCCACTCTTCATTATCGATATAGTCAAAATGAAAGTTAGCAATTGAAAGTACTTTATTGTTTACATTATGCAAAAAGTGATAGCAATTTTTTCAGGAAATTAAGTGCTTTAAAGCAGTTAATTAGTAAATAAAATGATTTGATTATTTGCAGTATTAATTTTTGAAATTTTCAATTACATTTTATTTATTTTGTTTTATTTACTTTTTTTTTTGCTAAATAAAATAAAAGAGAAAATGAATTTAAAGCAATAGTTAGATAAATCAAATTTAAGGATTCATTCATATTCAACAATGTTAATTAATTAATTAATTATATGATTGAATTTTTCAATTATATCAATAGATGAATATGAGATGTTTAGGATTTTCAGTTCTTAAATAATTAAAAAGGAAATTTCATCCAACATCATTCGGACTCTTTTAAATTTCAATTTCATTTATTATCAATTTAGCAACGATTCAAACAATTTTTTTCATTCCGTAAATATCTAATTATGTTGCATTAATTTCGCATTTAATTCTGATATAATTAATTCTCATTCTATCATATTTTGAAAGCTTTTTTGTTGCAACAAAACAATTAATTATTCTTTATTCTAACGATAGAATTAATCAATAAATCTGAATTCATTAGCATTTTTCCATTTAACAACAACTCTTTTTAGAGTTTTCAATGAAATAAATAATCGAATTGTTGAATTAATTTATTATCAAACTCAAATATCACACTTTTTTGATTTTTGATATGAAAATTCTTTGGTTTAATTTTTTTTTAACGCTAAAATTATATGACAGAATTAGCAACGATTAATTAAATTGTTATCGAAAAAAAAAAGGAGACTATTTTATTTTACTAATTAATGTATGAATAGAAATATCATTAAGCAATTTAGATGCTGATAACAATTATAGTTATTTTGTGATAATACAATACTTCGTGATAATGCAATACTACGTGATAATGCAATACTTCGTGATAATACAATGTTTTAGAAAAGATAAAAGAAGAAAATTCTGATAATAATATAATAGTTCTATTTTTAAAATGTATAATTTTATTAATGAAAAGATATGATAACATGAGGCTCGAATCATTTGATAAGCTAGCCATATAAATAGGCTTTTTTAATTTTTCATTTCAGAAAGATCCTTTTCGAATTATTCTTTTTCATTTCGTTCAGTTCTGAGAAGAAACAAAATCATTTTCGATTTGAAGGAAATAAATGAGAAAGATAAATATACCTTTATTACTCGATTACAAATCATTAATTAGTATTTGATTTTTCAATGCCATCCTTCATATTTCATTCTCATACTTATCTTCACTTTATATTTATTCATCCATTCATTCCAACTCTATAATTCATCTTTCAAATTTCAAATTATTTAATGCAAATTATTTAATGTTAATATTTAATGTTATTATTTAATGTTAATGTTAATTTCAAATTATTTAATGTTATTTTGTATAATATAGTTTTTTTTTGAAAGGTCAATATATTATGCGTCTGTTTTTTAAAAGGTCAATATATTATACGTCTGTATGTATGCGTGTGTCCATGTACTTATACACACACACACACACACACACACACATACACACACATATATATATACATTCATTTGCTTCTAAAACAGGAGATTTGCTTTTAGATTGAGACTGATGAGGAAATTTTAGTTTTCCGTTTTTTTTTTTACTTTTTGTTTTAAATCAGTAGTGGAATATAGCGGCAGCAGGATTAGTTGTGAAAGTAGCAGTGACTGATAGTTTTAAAGGCTTGGCTCAGCCTAAGGGATGCATGCTTAGAGCAAAGGCCTTTAGTCTCCTCGTCGTTAGCGCCTTTAGTCACCTTTAGTCGTATGATGTTTTGGTGTGCATGTATGTATGTATGTGTATATATGCGTATGTGTGTGTGTGTGTGTGTGTATGTGTGTATCCGTATTCGTATCCGCCTCATCCGTGTGCATATCACATCATACAAATCACTTATCTCTTCTCTAAATTTCATTTCAAAAACTCTTTCACCTCTTCTCCTCTATTTTTCTTTTTCTTCGTAAAATATCTGTTTAAACTACTTGATATCATAACTGGCAATTTTTCTTCTCTCTTCTTTGATTTCTTCATTGATATATATAATTTATTATGATAATTTATTATCATTAAATGATTATTTATCATTCATTTTAAATCATTTATATTTACTTATTTCTTTTTAATTTGTCATTATTGATTATACAATATTTCATTCTTTTCTCATTCGAAATTAATATTATTTCATCTTATTTTTCTATTATTGATTAAAATAAATGGAAAAAAAGAATTCTTCTCTCTTCTTGCCAGCCGTTTTTTTTTCTTCTTCTTCATTTACAGTCAATAGAAAAAGAAAAACAAATAAACCAAACGAAATATTTAAAAGAAAATAACGAAAATTCATCTTCTTATTCATAATTTCAAAATAAATACTGAAAGTACAAATTGTGAAATATGTTTTGATTATTTCGAATTAATTATTTTATCGTGAAAATATCATTATCATTATCATTATCATTATCATTATCACTGTCATTATATCATAATGTTTGTAACTAAGCTGCATAATTTTTCTAATTGCATTATTTCATTTTGAAATTAATAATTAAAATTATGAATTATTTGCTGGAAAAGTTTTGCAATTTTTGATTTTCTTATTTTTAGGAAAAATAAAAGAAAAACAAAAATTAAGCATTTGCAACATTAAAACAATGAAACAAAACTGATAATAATTTCCGTTGAAATTTATTATTTTTGTTTTTTCATATACAATTTCATTTGCTAAAACAATTAAATTAAAATGGATAAGCTTCCAACAATTTTTCTCTTTTCCTATCATCTTTTCTCTTTCGTTTAACTTTTATCCTTTTTTTTTTTTCAAACTTTCTTTTATTGTTTTTGTTTTTCTCTCTTCCTTCTATTCAAAATCCAATGAATTTTATTGTTAATGAATAAAGTTGATGAAAATTAAATTGGCTAATTGATGAGAATTATGGCGAGAATTCGATATTAAAGTTTAGTGTCAACACTATCCTTTCCTCTTATCAAACTTACAATCTTTTCCTTTAACGTTATTTCCTGTTGCAAAGTTTTCCAAACATATTCTAATATCAAAGCAATTTTCTAACTTTCTTTCCTACTTTTACTTATTTCTTTCCTTCTTTTTTTTTTTTAACTTACTCTTTAATCATTCATGCCTAATTTTACTCTTTTCATATCAATTTTATTAGCAATTTTCATTTTTATCATTCTTCTTATTCTTTCTTTTACATCATATTTTAATTTTGTTCATTTCTTTTCCACTCTTTTCTTTATTTCTTTGATATAAAAAATTTTTTTAAAATATCAAAAAAAAAAATATAATTAATTATTTATGGGAAGCTAAGAATGCATAATTATTGTTATATGCATAATTTGTATTATTTCAATGAATTTTTGATCATTTAAAAAAAAAAAATAATTTGAAATACTGTAGTTTGAGTAATATATACATACCGTAGTTGGCGGCAGCATATGAAATAAATGATTCATAAAAATAAATCATCCTTCATTTCTATGAAATTACTGTGTAATTAGCGAATTTTCCTCATTTTTCTTTCCATTCTCTCTCTTATTTTGAAATCGTAAAAACTTTTTGATAATTTTTTCAAATTAACATACTATTCATTTATATAATCTTAATCTTATGAAATTTATCAATGATTTTTTCCTTCGATAATAGACAATTGATTTTTGTTTGTTTATTATCAGATCAAGTAAACAAACTTAATCATTTCATTTCGATAATTATCATCGTTCCTTTCTTTCTTCCCTCTTATAAATCGTTCATTTTATTTTGTTTTCTTTTTTGAGAAATTAAAATGGAAAACTTTTTGAAATTAAAATACTCTTTGATAAGGAATAGCTCACTCAATAGCTTTAGTTTTGGTTTTTTTATTTACTGGAAAATTTCATCGTATGAGATGAATGAATGGAATGGAATGAAATGGCTGGTTGGATGATTGAATGAATGAATGAATGAATGGATGGATAATTTCGTTGATGAAATTTGATTATACTATTACATAGTATTATTTGAAATGTTTTAAGGAATGATAATTTTGAGAAGTTTTCGAATTTTAAAAATTTTCTTTTAAACAATTTAAAAATAAGCAAATTATATAAAACGAAAGATTAATTTTCATAAAATGGAATTAATCATTTCGTTCTTTTGCAACTAATTTAACCAAAAAATTTTTTTGTGGTAAAATCGGAAATTTCCTCATTTATCCCTTAAAAGGGAGAAAGAGAGAGAGAGAGAGAGAGAGAGTTTGAGTGGAAAAAAAAAGGAAAATAAATTGTTGGTTTTTAAAAAAAGATTTGAACATTTTTCGGTTTATTTCAAAACAAAAATTAAAAAATAAATTGAAAGTGACAAAAAAGAAATCAATAGTTAAAGATGAAAAAACATAAATAATGAATGGTTTAACGAAAAAAATCGAAGAAAGTAAGTGACAGCTAATCAATGAATGAAATTTTCTTCCTTCTTTTTCATATATATATATATAATATCATTGTATTATTAATTAATTAATTAGTTAAATAATTATTCAAGTAAATCTTTCACTTCTCCTTTCCCACTTCTACATCTTATTGCTTATATTTTAAATTTCATTTTTTTTTTCAAATTATTTAAATATTTAAATATGTTCATGAAGTACGATATTAAAGAGATTTTTAATTGTTTTAATTAATTATGATCGAATTAATACTGTAATTTTCATTTAATGTATTATTTACGCTACTTTCCTTCCACTGTAATTCATTTTTGAAAAGAAGAAAAAGATCGCTGTTTTGTTTTTTATAAATTTTGTAATTAAAGATTTTGAAATGTATGGTAAAAAATTTGTTTCGTTGATCGAAAATAAATACATAAATAAAAAAATAATTGTTTCTAAAAATAGGATAATTAAATGAATTATAAATTTTATAACTATTCCGCTTTAGTTCATTAAAATCGAAAAACTTTTTCCCGATTTTACATCATCCTTCTTTTGTTTTTTTTTTTAATTTATATTAATTAACAAATTTTGATAACAATAAAAAAAATCTTTTGTAAATAATTAAACCTTTCCCTTTTCTTTAAGTCTGCAAAATTATCTTTCGCTTCTAATACAACAATTTTTTTTACATCTATCAACGCAAAATGAGAATTGAAATTTATATGAAGCGATATATCAGTATTAAATTTGATTA
>CAKAEH010001885.1:0-24572 GCA_916381525.1 Cercopithifilaria johnstoni | reverse complement strand
ATATCTTATCATTTGACAAAGAAGTTATAACAAACATTGACTAAAAATTTGTGGTTAAGAATTCATATTATACTTATCTATAAAGGCATTCCGATTATGTAAATGATTTCATATTATAAGTTTATTTGTATATATATTGATAGACGTTGTAAGCATCATTATCATAGGATTATAAATTTAAGAAATATTTATAATCTTTATAAACAATACTTCCAAATCGTTTTATACAATCAATACTGTATTCATGAATCTATGCATTAATTGTTCACAGTGGGAATAGGTATTAACTAGATGATAAGTGGAATTAATTTAAATAAATAAATAAAACTTCTTTGTAGAGGAATTACTTATCAGACTTTAACTATGAAATATTTGTGTAGAACAATCATATCTGATCGAAGTACTCAAATGATCCAATTAAAGAGTATACAATTATAAAGTAATTTACGTATAGGAAAATTTATTGTGGCTTCAATTTTTTCCACGAAAGAAAATCTAAAATTACTTTCTCTTTTATATTTGAAGTACCAATAACATTACAGCTAAAAAATTGAAAATTCGAAAAATCAATCATACCTAAAACTATTCTAGATCAATCATACCTAAAGCTATTCTATATCAATCATATCTAAAACTATTCTAGATCAATCATACCTAAAGCTATTAAGTTAGAAGTCAATAAACTGATTTTTCAAAATGTTACAACATATAAAATAGTAATTCCAAATAACAGAAATATAACTATTCTCTAATTTCATAAGATTTATTGCCACTCATTTTGTTGACAGTTGACCGAAAAAAAAGTTATAATAATTCCACTTCATCAATTTCAATATTATGAAAGATAGTGGAAATAATAAAAGAATTTTTCAGATTTTATTTAGTGATCAGAAGTTACAGCGTTTGAATGTTTCACTTGAGGAAGTAAAAAGAGCTGGTGAAAATGTTGATCCAACAAAACGAATGAATGCTCTGAGGGTTAATTACTATTGTTTTTACGAAATTCAACCTTAACCCCTCGAAATTTAACCCTCATTTAAGATATATTAGCAATTCAATTTAGCATAGAAGCATGCAGAAAAAAAATCATTCATAATTTTATGTGAGCTAAGCTTAACAATGATTAATAATGATTAATTATTAACAATGATTAATGATTAACAATGATCGAGAAAAATTGAACTATTAACAGATAGGAGCATTTTAACGATTAATCTTCTAAAATCTCTTCTGTACTAATCCATATGGCATAATCTGAGATTTAGTTTACCATATCAAAATATCACTAACATATTATCAGTCGGATAATAATGATCCATTTCCTTTTTTTTAATTTCAAATGATAAAAGTATACTTTAATTGATAAAACTTAATCATACTATTATAGTTTAAAATTATAGGAAGAAATTGAAACGAATCGTTATATGGTTAATGAGAAATTACCAAAAGAAATTGAATCAAAAAAAGCAATTGTTGATAATTTGAATAAAGTGATCGATGTTGCAGCTGTAGACAAAAACGATATCATTGAATTACAACAAAAGGTAATTTATTTTTAATCTTTAAATTTTAGTAGTAATAAACTATAAAATATTTGCTTACCTATTGCTGTAGACAAAAATGATATCATTGAATTGCAGCAAAAGGTAATTTATTTTTAATCTTTAAATTTTAGTAGTAATAAACTATAAAATATTTGCTTATCTATTCATTTGAATTTTTTAGATTGAAAAAATAAATCAGGAAATTACGGATCTGATAAATGAACGTGATCGTAAAGATGAGAATACGGATAAGCTATCAATTTATCGACATCAAGCATCATCGATTTATAAGAAAAAAGCAAAATTGGTTGAAAATTTGCAAAAAGCGCGGTATTTAATTTAAACTAAATTTTAATATAGAAATTAAATAAATTTTTAGCTTTTGTTTTTCTTTTCCTTTTTATTTTGAGTAATGAATTAATGACAGTTAAATGAGGCAGCTTAATGTTTAATAGAGTCGAAATGAGAATTAATTGGACAGTATGACCCTAAGAATCTCATTTAAAAATCTGATAATATCAGCACTATCAATCAGTAAGTAAAGAATATTCGATTACTTCTACTTCTTTATTTGTATCATTAGTTTGATTGGACAGTATGACCCTAAGAATCTCATTTGAAAATCTGATAATATCAGCACTATCAATCAGTAAGTAAAGAATATTCGATTACTTCTACTTCTTTATTTGTATCATTAGTTTGATAAATATTGTTAATTACTGAATAATTAAGAGAATTCGTTATGTTTTAAAATTTCATGAATAGTTTGTTTGCTTTGTTTTTCATAGTTTGGAATTGCAAAATATCACAAATCAGGTGGAAACAAAGAAAAATAGCTCACGTGAAAAAGGTGGCACAGATTTTATGATTACAACCACACAGGTTTTACTCTTTATTTGAAACTTTTTACTTCTTACTACAAAGTGAATACTTTAATATTTTTGCAAAACAATTAAATATTTTAAATTAATTGCTTTTTTTTTAAAAAGCATTTTCAAAAAGTAGATTGTTATTTTAATAGTTGTTAGTTTTATTTGATACAATTGAAATCGAAAGGTGAAGTGATTAAGAGGATAGATGAAATTCTTATGTATCAATAATATTATAGGTGCTAGTTTTATTTGATACAATTGAAATCGAAAGGTGAAGTGATTAAGAGGATAGATGAAATTCTTATGTATCATTAATATTATAGGTGCTAGTTTTATTTGATACAATTGAAATCGAAAGGTGAAGATTAAGAGGATAGATGAAATTCTTATGTATCATTAATATTATAGGTGCTAGTTTTATTTGATACAATTGAAATCGAAAGGTGAAGTGATTAAGAGGATAGATGAAATTCTTATGTATCATTAATATTATAGGTGCTAGTTTTATTTGATACAATTGAAATCGAAAGGTGAAGTGATTAAGAGGATAGATGAAATTCTTATGTATCATTAATATTATAGGTGCTAGTTTTATTTGATACAATTGAAATCGAAAGGTGAAGTGATTAAGAGGATAGATGAAATTCTTATGTATCATTAATATTATAGGTGCTAGTTTTATTTGATACAATTGAAATCGAAAGGTGAAGTGATTAAGAGGATAGATGAAATTCTTATGTATCATTAATATTATAGGTGCTAGTTTTATTTGATATAATTGAAATCTAAAGATGAAACTCTTATCTATCACTAAATTATAGTTGTGGTTTTATTTGATATAATTGAAATCTAAAGATGAAACTCTTATCTATCACTAAATTATAGTTGTGGTTTTATTTGATATAATTGAGATCTAAAGATGAAATGGCTAGATAGATGAAATTCCTATCTATCACTAATTATAGTTGTTTTATTTGATACAATTGAAATCTAAAGGTGAAATTCTTATGTATCACTTAATTATAGTTGTTAGTTTTATTTGATACAATTAAAATCTAAAGGTGAAATGAGTGGAAAGATAAATGAAATTCTTACGTATCACTAAATTATAATTATTAGTTTTATTTGATACAACTGAAAGGTGAAGTGAATAGGAGGATAGATGAAGTGATAATACTTTTGTATCACGAAATTATACTTAAAATTGCAACATGTAATAATATATTTATTATTAATGAATAAAACATTCCTGATATTTGTCATTCAAAAAATTCAATATTTTAAATTAATTGTTTTTTATAATTAAAACAATTAATTTTAAATTAATTTTCTGCAAATTTAAAAAATTCAAATTTTACATTTAATGCTTTTTTAAAGCTATTTTTAGAAAGTCATTTATTTATTTGTTGTAATTTTAATATTTTCAGTTTAAGAATTACACCAATAAGTTACGCAGTAAAACATCAGATTACAAGCGAAAGAATATTGAAATAAGTGATTTGAAGAATGAACATGCTGTACTATCACATACTGTCGATATTCTTACAAATCAATGGAACAAACTTATGGGAAAAATAGTTTGGATATTTAATTTTGAAATATCAATTTAATTAATTTAAATTTATCGTTAAAATATTAATTTAATTTGCCTTTGAAATATTAATTTAATTTATCGATTATTTTTATATTTATTATTAATGAGAAAAATATTCCACCTTTATTCGACGTTTTCCATTACAAAACATATTTTTCATCCATTTGTGGAGGTGGAAAAAAACTTTAATCTTCAATGATCGAAATTTTACTAATTTTGTCATTCTATTATTTATTTTATTTTATTTTATCATTTTATCATTGTTATCATTGTTATCATTGTTATCATTTTTCATTTTATCATTTTTATCATCTTATCTTTTTATCATCTTTATCACTTTTATCACTTTTATCACTTTTATCTTTTTATCATTTTTATCATTTTATCATTTTTATCATTTTTATCACTTTATTATTTTATCATTTTTATCATTTTATCATTTTATCATTTTTATCACTTTATTATTTTATCATTTTTATCATTTTCATCATTTTTTTAAATCAACTTTTATCATTTTATCATTTTAATAATTATATACTTTATCATTATCTTTTTCCTTATTATTCTTTTTATCATTCATTCATTCGTTCATTCATATTTTTCCATTTTAAGGAAGAAAATGGTGGAAGGATAATTGAAAGATATGATTTAAAAAATGATGAAAAGTTTGAAAGCATCAAACCGGAAACGGATGATATCAGAAAGTTACGTGATATGATTAGCGAATTAAATCAACAGATTGATTTAAAAAGGATAACAATTGATGGTTTAAAACAATCAAATGCTGAATTCAATAAGCATTTTACTGTAATAGCATCCGATCTTCTTCTATTATTTTTGAAATGATAAAATGTGTTCATAGATAGCCCACTCAATTGATTTCTTATCACTCAATGGTTTGCTATAAAAAAAATAATATTATCTCTTGTTTAAAATTATCAGCTATGATATAAGCAGCCTGTTAAGAGTCTTATCTTAAGTAATACAGCAATTCATTCTACTCATTTCAATCAATCTACTAATCATCAAATCATCCCGAAGTTTATTTTAATTTATTTAAGGATGCTACGGAACGTTTCAATTTGAAGAAAAGAAATTATGAAACATCTGAAGCAAATTTTGAAAGTGCTTTTGTGAAAATTGAAGAGGTATTTTTCTTATCATATCACTTATCATTATCACTTATCATTAAATACTTCGCAGAAATTTATTTGAGCAATCATTAAGTTTGATTATTATATTAGCTAAAAGTAAGGCATGCAACTTTTTTGTTTTAGAATGTCAAAAATATGGAAAATGAAATGATTACAAAGAAGCGCAAAATTTTTCGTGCTAACATTGAACTTACGATTATGAAAACTATTTGGGAAAAATTGCAACAAGAAGGATTAAGAAGGATGATTAATCAAATAGAGGTTTGTTAATGAAAACAAAAGAAAGGTGTGTGTTGAAATTAAAATTTTACAGGTAATGATTAATTAAATAAAAGAAATATATCATCACATTGTATTTATTAAAGAATTAAATTTTTCATTTGAAGAAATTAAATTCAAGAAAAAAAGTAAGCAACGAATAGCTTCTACTTCTAATTATATAACTATACTTATTGTTCAGAAAGAAATTAGTCGTATCGATAAAGAAGTGGAAATTTTGCAACAATCAAATCATGATAATGGATTATCAATTGAGGAAGGAATTGCTCAGGTAGCAATGTGGCGATCATTAATGAAAATTTTTCAACTTAAATTACAAATAGCAAAAGGTGGGAATATGAATGGAGTGTAGAAATGGAATAATTAAAGGTTGTAAATTTTTAATATTTAATTGAGTAAACATTATCTGTCGTTTAGCATGTTGTTGTTTTGTAGAAAATAAAAGAGTAAATAATCTTTATTTGTTTATAAATGTATTTAATTCTTTTTCAATCAAAATATGAAATTGATTTTAATTTCGATTAATTTTAATTTCAATTAGTTTTAATTTCAATTAATTTTAATTTCAATTAATTTTAATTTCGAATTATAAATTATACAAAAAAAACTTCAATNTTAATTCTTTTTCAATCAAAATATGAAATTGATTTTAATTTCGATTAATTTTAATTTCAATTAGTTTTAATTTCAATTAATTTTAATTTCAATTAATTTTAATTTCGAATTATAAATTATACAAAAAAAACTTCAATCAAAATATGAAATTGATTTTAATTTCAATTAATTTTAATTTCGATTAGTATTAATTTCCAATTATAAATTATGCGGAAAAAAACTTGAAATAGTTATAGTAACAAGAAGTACGGGAAAAAAAACCTACGACAAATATATATATGTTGTTCTCTTTCTTAAAATTCATCTTATCAATTTTAACTTTAAAAAAAAAATATGCGGCATTCTTTTCTTTCTACTAAAACCACTTTTAATTTTAGGAACGAATTTTAAAATTACTTTAATTTTAGGTGAAAAATTTCAGGTGAAATTCATCGTATCAATTTTAATTAAAAAAAAAAAACTTTTTTGCAGAAAGTAAATATTAGTTGCATTTAATCAAATTTATTTATAAATGGTAATATTTCTAATCATATCTTTAATCATTAGATTTATAGCTATCATGCTTATTATGTAAAATGGATTTCATTTCAAATTAATCACCATTATATTTCTTTTTGAAATCTTTTAAAAGTGAATTTCAAAAAAGAAAATTTGATATTGCAGCAACTGAGACGTTTCAATTCTTTAAACTGAAATACAGAATATTCAAATTTCTTTTAATTTACACAAAGTTAGGGAGTACTTTTTAAAGAGTGTATTAGTTAATTTAGTAATTAGAAGATATTTAAGCGTAAATTTCTGTCTATATCAGTTTCAGTTTCCCATACCAAACGTCATTATCAGTAAAAGAAACCGATAAGGAGGTAAAAGATAAGTTCAAATGATAATTCAGTTCAAGTTGTTAACGACATTTTTTGCATAGGAAACTGAAAACACCGCATCGTTGAACTTGGCGACAAAACAACGATTATATAAATTATTATATCTCTCAAGTTTTAATGAAATCATTTCTTCTTAATAATTTTGACAATTGATATTATCGCTTTAATGAAATCATTTCTTCTCAATAATTTTGACAATTGCTATTATCAAATTTAAATGAATTTTTTTAATAAATTAATTTGAATTTTAATAATTGAAATAGTTAAGAATTAGGTTTACAACAAATTTACATATAAAATTTATATAATTTTATTCTTTACGCTTTTGATAATATTGTATCTTTCAAAGCCGATCGATAACTGAAATAATTTCAGTTTTAAAAAATCATTTAAAATTCAACTAAAAAAAAAGACATAAAAATAATATGCTACTGTGCGCAATGCATGATATAATACTGCCTTATTACAAATGAAAATAATTTCCAGATATTCAAATATACATGAGAACGGATAAACTATAAAAGTTTTTTACGCTTACTTAAAATACAAGAAAGATATCTCAAAAAAGATGGAAGATAGCAGTTATTGATAAGTGAAAAATTCAATGATAAAAGTTCTTGATCTATCTTGGCAAGCAGGTTGTTAAATTGATGATCAGATTGATTTCCCGGTGATCATTCCTTTTAAGCTATTATTAATATAAAACCTGCAAAAAAAATACATTAATTAAAAACAATGATTGATAATTATCTAAACATTGTAAATGTAGAATTGTAAATATGTTGCAACCGTATTTGCAAATATAATTATTGTAAATATAAACTTACCGTAATTTATCATTTCAAATGACATTTGGTAATTTCGCATATTACTGATAATATAAGCATATTAGGTTTTTTATATTCCAAATTTAATAATAAAGGAGTTTTGAAGATTGTATCCTTTTTTTCAGAGAAGTATTTCAACCACTCACTTTATCATCAGTTCCCATAGACACGAATGCAATTCTGAAGCATGCAACGATCGAAATTTTTCTTGGAATCAGATGATGGAGCTTGAAGCTCGAATTGATCTGCTTCTTCTTCCTAAAAATGATAAATTTAATTTTTATTAATATCAAGAAAGTTGTTGAAAGCTTACAAAAAATCACAAGCAATATTATAATAAACTTTTACTACACTATCATCGAATAAATTTAATTTTATCCTGCAAAAAATGATAGCCTTGATGATACTGAAATAACTTTACTATTTATCATCATCGATTCATTAAAAATATCTATCATATCATAGATTTATAAAACAATAAAAAAAAATTCAATCAAATACCTCAAATTCGGCATTGAGGAAATCACCTTGAGCATATGGAAGTGGAAAAAAAGATTCATGAGAAATTTTGACAGCTTTAATTGCATCTTCATGAGTGCATTGAGTGGAAAGTGATAAGTAACGTGCGACGATTAAACCCGAAATGGTTAAACCATCTGTATCACACGCAACGCAAACACGTGATTCTGTAATCATACAAAAATTGCACGTCATAATGCATTCAGATTCATTGATTTGTTAGAAGCATTTCATATTTATGAATTACTTAAGGAACATATAATTTATTTCTTCATTGTTTAGTCAAAAACTGTAAAAAATTGAAAGGAAAAAAATGCTACTAAATTTAATATGTATCCATTCTTAATCTTTATCTGTTCTTTAATTAGTTAATAATTATTAATTGATCAATGATTAGATAGGTTGTTTAATTTTTTACTCCTTATCATATGTTCTTATCAAATATCATTTAATGGGTACATCTTCTTCACAAAATATCATCATCAACAACAATTACCTTTGCATCGCCATTTGTGTATTCGAGCAAAAATATCCATTGAAATTGAGAGAACTGAAGGATTCTGAATAATAATCATTGTTTCCTCATCAAACAATGGAAGTAATCCTTTCAAATCAAACCCGAAATCCAAAAATTCCGAATAAACCACCAAACAATCAATCTTAAAAAGTAAAATGTAATTTGATGAATATGTTTAAAGAAAAAATTATAACCATATCATATAGCATTACAATTAGTATTCCATTCATTTACATAAATAGCGCAATTTCAGCATGTGAATCAGCAATGAATCATCATCATGATTTACAGTGAAATTACATTTTATCATGTAATTTCATCCCTTATCATCAAATATCTTCTCAAAGATTTAGGTGGCATAAAAGGTCTTATCGATAAATGATAAAACTTATCTCACTCCTAAAATGTAAACTTATACAATATAAGGTTTCATATTAATTGAAATATTCAAAACAAACATCCTTCTCTTTCAACATATGAAAATCATTATGAGTAAGCGATCGTAATGATGCAATATAGAGATCCTGAAGGACAATTTTTACATCAATTTTAACTGGTGGTATTGCAGCAAAACTAGCATATGCTTTTTCCTTCCACTCTTCCAAATCGGCGCATTTTGTTTCATTTACAACTTCACGAATTTTCTTTGTTGGCGTTGGCTATAAAATTTGCATATATTTTCATAGTTCGAACTATCGCAATCCCAATTTATCAGTACAGATGTTAAGAAGGAAATCTCTATCATTCCTATCTTCTAATATTTATTCAAACTAAAATCTCTGCTGAAATTTTGACAACGATTAAATAATTCAAGATGTTAAAAATTTCTGTTTAAATTGTAGAAAAGCTATCTATTAAAAAAATGAAACTTATAAAAATAAAGCCCAAGTTATTTGAAACCAAAAAGATATCATCTTTCAATTTCAAAACTGATAGTTCATTCTATAACCAATTTCCTTGGATCATTTTGTCGAATTAAATAATGTATGATACTGATTAGAGATACGATCATTTTCTGCTTATCTTCAATTCTCAATTATGATGATCACAGATATTTGATGGATTTGTTGTGGTTAGAAATGAAAATAAAATTTAACACTTACTGTTCCATCAGGCAGTTTATACATAATATAACAGAAAATTCGATCAGCTTCAGGTACTGTTTCATCAAGAAATTTTAAAGCAAAATGTTTACGTCCTGCTCGCTCTTTTTCAAGATCGCTTGACTAAAATGTGGGAAAAAAGGGAAAGGATGAAATCATTTTTCTTATCTCTTATCAAATTGATCATTTATTCGTTGTAGAATTTTCACTTTTCTTATCTCTTATCAAATTAATCATTTATTCGTTATGAAAAAAGGATTTAGAATTTAATAGCTATCTATCCTTGTTCTACCTAACATTTTGTTTCAGTAAAAAATTTCTTTTATGAAATTACCTCAAGTTGTTGTTTGTAAAGATTATATGCGACACCAATTAATTGAATAGGACTGGAAGTTCCAACTGCGCCAACACCAACTTCAATGCATCGATCAATTAAGCTATCATCAATTCGTTCACTTTCATTTGCTAATGATTGACGTACCTCACGTTTTATGATACTTAAGCGACATTTCTAAAAATATCACTCATTCTCGATTTATTTACTTACTTACACGACTCTTATCATTTTCTCTCATATCACTTTTTTTGTTGCACTATTTGCTGATATCAATAAACGCCATCTGATTGCATTGTTTGCTGATATCAATAAATGCCTTCTTATTGCATTATTTACTGATATCAATAAACGCCTTCTGATTGCACTATTTGCTGATATCAATAAATGCCTTCTTATTGCACTATTTACTGATATCAATAAACGCCTTCTTATTGCACTGTTCGCTGATATCAATAAACGCCTTCTTATTGTACTATTTGCTGATATCAATAAACGCCTACTTTAAATTTAAATGATAAAATTAAAATTAAACTTATCGTCGAAAAAAATGTAATACAAAACTGATAAATAGCATTAAATATACCTTATTTTTTTATTTCCGATATATGTGAATAATTCATTCTAATTTCTTATTCATTCTAATCTAATATAATAATATAATATTCATTCTAATCTAATATAATATTAATATATCATCCTAATATAATATTTAGAATAATTTATGTTACTTAAAAATATCCTTATAAATTTTTATCAAAGATAAAACGATGTCGAATATAATTATACTTTATATATCAAACATATGTTGAAATTTGAATAAACAGCAATCGCTTGAAATTAAAATATATAGCTTGCATAAAAGTAATAAAATGATTTTTTGCTACACCAAAATATCGTGCGTGATCTTTTAGTATCCTTGGGAAATATAAGTTTAAATGGATTATTAAATAGATATTAAACAAATAGATACTTCATTTAAATGAAACAATTTAGTAAAGTATCTATTTATTACTTTTATGCAAGCTATATACTTTAATTTCAAACGATTACTATTTATTGCTACCATTTAAATGATGAAGTAATTTATAATTAAATGAAATTTATAATTAAATATAATTAAATGAAGTAATTAAGTAAAGTATCGATTTAAATTGGAGTTTTTATCTTGTATACTATTTTTTTTATCATTTTAAAAATTATGAAACAAACGCCTTCTTTTTCAACTTTTTCAACTTTAAATAAATAAATGTTGAAAAAAGAAAAAGAGTAACCAGCGATGGTGGAAAAACAAAATGATTAAGTTGTCGCATGTCAAAAATAAATTGTCCCGGGAAATTTGATGATACCTGCAAACAGTTGTAAGCAGAAAAATAAACTTTAACATAAAAATTTTCTCATTTAATAATTTTCTCAAAATTAAAATATTTAGTAATTATTTAGTATTAATTTTCGAATTTAAAAAAAAGTCAATTTAACATTCAAAAATTCAATTTCAAAAATTTCAGAAATCATAAATTATTTCTATTTCTCTCTTTGAGATACATTATTATATTTCATTTGTGAATAACAGAGAGGAAGATTCTTCTCTTCTTCATTCCTTCTCATTTATAGATAATAAGCCTAGTTATATTTAGATCAGTACAAAATTGCCATCAATTTAAGGCTAAATTTAAAGTTAAATTTTATGATTGAAATCTGATTAGCTCAATAGTTTAATATTAAAAGGAAAATTAAAGTAAGTAATCAAGAAACGAAATACAAATCATTTTAAATTCTATTTAAATAATTATGAAACATAATCAAGATAAGAAAAATAACGGAGAGAATGTTTGGGAGTAATCAAAGAATCCTTTCACACATTAATATGTAACATGGATAATCGGTAGAGCAAATGATGCCGCGTAATCAGAAAAGATATGTTATAATTTTAAGCCATGGAATCGTACTGACGAAAATATAACACAACTCGAATATTCCTACCCGTTCGTCAGAATTAAAATGTAGCAACTAAACGTTTATTTATTTTACTAAGCTTTAAATCTCACTCGACAACGAATATAATATAATTATGCAAATTTTATTCAAACAAAGAAGCGGCCTGACCAATTGATGAGATTTGAATATTCCTTTAAAAGAGATCGATATACTTCATTAAAGTCACAGCTATGAATTCATGTCTAGCATCCATTTTGGAAATTCCGACACTTACAGGACGGCGGTGCCAGAAAATTTCAAAAGGTTCAACTCCCACACTAATAATTTTTCTGACCGCACTTCAAAAAAACCTTAAATATTTCTTTCATACTCCATTTCTGCTGCAGAATTCCAAATAATAAATCAGAAATCCGTTTGACCAATCCAATCATTATATTAGTGACTACAAAGTGAAGCTATCAAAAAGAACTCTTAATTTATCACACAAAATCGAGCAACAGAAAAAACAATATTAATACATAAATTTGAATGCAGTTTAAAGAGCAACATGTATATACAAAAAGAGTCATTACTCAAATATAAGAACTAAAATCCCCAGTAGAAGACTTAAATGTCGTAAAAACTACAGAAAAACAACTCAAACATAATTTTAATGGCTAATTAAAAAACTCTATCCCAAATGAATGACTAGTATAGAATGCAACAGTTATAGAATACAACGATTGCAATAGTCAAAACAAGAAGCAAAACATGAAGTCCATATTCACAAAATTTTTTGAAGATTTGATATAATATGAAAAAAATCATTACATGCGCCTCTGTCCTCTAAGTCAAAGTTATTATAACTTTCAATGCCAAATTAATAAGTCAAAAGCGCATAAATATCATTCATTCATGTATAACATAGTTCGTGCATGATACCATAATAATGTTTGAAATTAAACTGTCTGATATTATATAAAAAACAATGTAAAACTATAAAGGATAAATACTAATTATCTACTTTATTTTTAACTGTGCTTCTGTTCATCCTAAAAACAATAACATTTTTAGCTGTACATAAAATACTTTTATTGTTACAATATCCCAGCATCATCATCAAAAATTTGAGTAACTTCATCCAACTCGAGCAATTGTTCATCCATGAATTTCCTGATTCGTCGCATGCAAACCAATGACTTTTGCATTGGAAATGATGACAATTCCTCCGCGAGTCCGCTAACTGAAAAACCAGGAATTAGGGTTGCATAAAATTTAGAACATAAAAGATAATAGATGTTTGGAATTACAGAATTCAAACTCTGCTTAAATCTGTATTGCAAAAAACGACAAAGTTCTATTTTATAAAAGGGCTCACCAAAAGAATTTATACGCTTATGAAAAGCTGCATTTCTTCCAGTATTGAAAGTTCGGGAACGACCACCGCCCGATAGAGGACCCGAATTTTGCTGGTGTTTCTGCAACAATATTAGATATCGATGATCTACAACTATGCGAATACAAAAATCGAATATAGAAGTCATGATTTTCAATATACCGGGGATATCCCTTCAATCGATGGATTATGTGCACCAGCAAATGTCTGTGCATTTCTGCCAGTAGCGTCGTTGCCTCCGCTCACTTTTACATCACTTGCTGAAAAAATGTTTTTGATATAACTAATTTCGAATATTCCACAATTAATAACAAGAGAATAAAACAAAACCTTCTTCAGGAATACAAAGGATTGTTAACCAATACTGATAAAACCATCATGAAATTGTAGTAGTAGTACCCAATCATATCTCTATATAAAGGATTTCAAAAAAAGCATGAAATCAAAACGGTTTATGAAAAAAAAATATTTGATTCTTAAACGAAATGCAGCAGAAAGATTAATGGAAAGAGTGAAATGTCTTTGGCAGCGTCCGTCTCTTATAGCTTGATATTTATCAACTCGTTACGTAATATAAATTGCGGAATTTATGAAATTATTACAATCTAAACAGTGGAGCTAACTCCTTTGCTATAAAAAATATGCAGAAGTATTAAATTAAAAGCACATGAAGATAAATTTTCTAATCTCTAGATGCGAAAGAACGAATCTATAGAAAGACAACATACCAATAGACGAGGAAGCACTGCTTTCTTTTCTATACCTCTGTTCATCATTTTCAGCAACTCCTGAAACTTTTTAAGAAAAAGAGTGAAAGTCTCATTATTTGTCACTTTTGCTTTTCTCAAAATATTTTCTAAAGTCACCAATTATACATACCATCATATTCTTCTCCAGCCCCAGCTCCAGCCATACTTCCATCCTGTTCTTCATCAACATATGCATACGAAACAGCGTTTGAATGAGGCTGCTCTTCTGAACCACAAACATTTGCCGTAGCCATCATCCTTAGTTCACACAGTTGTTTTTTCCTCTGAAATATAAAAAGGAATGACAAGATAGTTTTACAAACAATTCATTCAGAAAGTAGAGGATTTCTAATTTGTGACCCTCTGAAGAAATTACACAGCTTATTCCACTTCGTAAGCTTTCTCCTACTGATAAGTACATATTTGGCCAACCTTTTCCATATCACTCAAGTAAACCGAAAATATCAGTCCATGGGCATTTGAATATAACGGATCGTAGCTCATGGGTTCTAGAAGAAATTAGATATTCTCTCAACGTTCGAAGAGCATTGAAAAAGCTTTTGAAATATATTGTTACGCATGCCATAAGGAGAGTGAATAACCGATCAAAAAGTATCGTATGAGTATTTTGGACAGGAAAGTGAAAAGGCTAAACGACTTTGGATTCAAATAGTTATCATGCTATAATCATGCGCACGAAAACTTTTGTGAAATGCGATAAAATTTTGCTCGCCCCGCAGATAATACGATCATCGTGCATTGAGAACAAGTTTAAAAACAATCAGTAAATTTGAACTACTGTGATATGTTCATGACACAAAAATGAAATAGCATCACTTCATCCATTATTTCAAAGACTACTCCATCAGTAAATGGAAGATAAAAAAAGTATACTTTTTGAATCTCTTCCCATTCTTTTTGAGTGATTACAGATTCAGAGATATGCCTTGATCTCAGATGTCTCATCAAATTTCCAGAGCATGCATAGGCAACATGTGTACCGCACATCCTGCAATCAGCGCTTTTTCGATTGCGGGTGAAATAGCGCCAACATGGATGCTCAGTTCCATGTCCGCCTCGTCTTTCGGAACCTTCTTTGGACGATAATGGTTCATCAGTTGGTCGATTAACTGACGATTTTAACTGTAATCTCATCTGCCACGACTGTTCAAACTCAGCAGCGATCTGAAAAACAAGATTTGATATTTGCTCCTAACAAAATATAATGAGTTAAGAAATCTTAATATGGAGTAATATCCCCAACTTCAAAATATCTTAGCGTTAATGGTAGAAACAAGACAAAAAAGAAAGTGTAGAAAGGAAGTAAAATCAATCAAGTAAATACACAACCATCAATGACTGCATATGGGAAGATAAAAACATGTCAAGTTTGAAAAACAAAAAAAATGGGTACTATATTTAATAGGTCACTTCAGAATAATGGTAACTGCAAGACTATATTTCATCTTATTTTTTTCACTTCTCGAAATTTCAATTCATGTTAACAGAAAAGCACAATCGGTGATGACTTATAAGTCTAACTCAGTACTCTATCTCATAAACATTTATTGTTCCTTTTAACTGCCTTCATGGGCGGTACCTGTACGTTGGGAACCTATGTGCTAAGTAGGAATACATGTTGGGACCTATATGTTTGATACATTCAATTTATAAAATGGCACAATAAGTCCTTCCTACTTATACACTGATTTTATATTCAAAAACAGGAAAATGATTAAAATTTGATAAACCACTATAATAGAAACGAGATTTATTCTTATCGTTTCTTGTTTGTAAAATCGTCCTTGATTAAAAGGTATAAAATTTCTGCTATAATCTCAGAAGAAACAAGAAGAGAAAGGAGTAATCACAATTCCCATTTTAATTTCAGATGACATCCGCCAATCTTTTTTTTACTCCTTAAAACAAAATTAGTCTCTTACATTCCAGAGCGAACAGAGAAACTCATATCAATCAATTAGACATTCACCAACGCTATAAATCAGTGATCTTTTCCAAATTAATCAGCAATCCTAATGTTCTTCATGAGCCAAAATTCGAAAAAATATACCTGAGGATGACAACTTATAAAATGTTCCATGGCCTTTTGAACATCAATCGGTTTGATTTGCTGTGCGCAAACACGGCAAACCATAGAATCAAGGTCGTCAGATTTGTGCATGTAATCCCAACATGGATGATCCAGGTCACGAGTTGCACCTGGAATCCCTGAGTTGCGGACGACCGATCATACAGCATTATGAAAATCCTAGATGATCCTCCGCGAAAAAATTTCAGATAATTTCTTTTCGAGTTACTTATTTCAATAATAGAAAAGCTCAAAATATTTCTATGAAGGGCATTTTTTCCTTACCTTCTGTTTTAAACTTTTGGAAATAGAAAACGTATGATTTGCTTACGAAATAACATCATCGAAGGACTAATTAGAGAATAAATTAAATAATGCTGCTTGGCTTAAGACACTATAAAAGTATAAAACATAACTGACGGCTACGACAGCTGTATTGATTGATTAGGATACGGTATAAGGCAACGAACCATCCTCAGAGTTGTCGCTTTGATTGGTAAATTGTTGTGATATTATAGCTGATATATCCGCTAAAGCATTAGCAGTCGCCGTCGCTTCCACTAAGGAGAATGTTTTCTCGGGGTCCCGCTTGACGATAAATGCAGGAGAATCAATGTTTTGTTGTTGCAAGGCAAAACTGCTAGGACCGAGATCCATCAAAGAGACTTAGCACTTCAGTGAGCAGAATTCTCGACGTTCACTACTTATAAAGACCTTTGTATAGCATCATGGTCGAGCTGTCAATCTGTTTTAGTGCATATTAGAAATGCCGTAGAGTTGAGATCAAAATGTAATTTTATGACTGATGAGAGAAGTAAGCGAAATATGAGACCAGGAACAAACAATTCAACAAATCCTGAAACCAAACGATCACCAACCCGAAAAATAACACAGCGCCAAGTTCACAAGTGCGGCCCAAGTGACTAACCACCGTGAAAACTGCGATCTCAATTTGGATTTCGGTCATTCAACACCAACACCAAACACTAAACCAATCCTTGGAAAAAATAAGAAGCATCCGCAATCGCTGACAGTCATTCTCATGATACCTCCCATCATTCATCAAAACCATTTCTCACAATTTCTTTCTATTTCGTGCATCGGTAATTTGCAATTTGCATATGCAGATCAGACTGTAAAGAGTCAATTTACACCTATGATTATTACAAAAGTAGTTTCACTCCAGAGAGTATTACAATAAAAATTAGGAATTTTCCATTACAACAAAAGAATGGATTCGATGGAGAAAAGTGAATCAAAAGAATTTGAAAATTCATACAACTTGATTTGAATGCCACGAATTTTAGAGAGATTCAATCATAAAAACTTGAGATTACAATGAATACGAAAACATATAAATATGTTTGAGGTATGGTATGTGTAACATGCCTTATTTACAACATCCTACAACTAATCAACTTAAATGCAATATCTCAATCAGTGAATAAAGAAGCTCTGTTTTAACTACAGTACAGTAATTTCTTTAAAGGTTCTTTAATAGATGTGATTTAGGGTGAACTTTTTTTTCAAAGAGTATAATCAGCACCACCCCGATATTCAATAATTATTCAACTATCACAAAAAATGTAAATTTGCACAAAACAAATACCTAATCAAGAATATCTGACTGAATTGTCCTAGGAATCATTCATATCACACCACTAGTAAAACCCACGATACTTTTTCCAAAGCACATTTATAAATTTATATTCCTGTAGTTGGCTTTCTAATCAGAATTTCTTAACAGAATTCCTCGTGTCCGAAAAAGGAGATGTATATTAGATGTATATATATATATATTAGTAAATAAATAATATAAGTCGATTTTTAAGCAGATTAAGATAAATAGACTCACTGACTTTGGACTAAGTCATCTCGAATAAGTTCAAGAATTAGTCAAACAAGCACTTAACATATAAATTACAGTCACATCACATAAGATTTCGTTAAAGAAAAATTATTAAGTAACATTGGTGTCTACTTCCGAATTTTGTATACTTCCTTCCAATCCAATCAACTTTTCATCCATAAATTTTCGGATCTGGCGCATACACAATAATGATTTCTCCATTGGGAATGATACCAAATCTTCCACTAATCCGTTTACTGAAAAATCAATACTGTTACGATAACTACAATTTTAGGGAGTAGTCGAATTTTTGATAAAAAATACTTATATTCCACGAAATGAAATCAATCATAAACTCCCTTCCTCAACCATTTCCATTTTTACAAATGTCTTCTCACCTTCCAAGATATGAATTAAATGGAAAACAAAAGAAAAAAAGGTAAACATAAGCCCATTTAATGCCTTTTAATTTTCCCAAAAAAGAAAATTTCTAAATTCAAACAAACTCATTTTAAATCTAACAACGAACAAATCATACAAAATGAAGTCAACAAAACAAATCACCGAAGAAGCTAATGCGTCTTCTAAATGCATCACTTTTTGTGTCCAAAGAGTTCTGTGAAAGCCATGATCCTTGCTGTTGCAATCCCTGCAATGCATTCATTTTTCACAGCCAGCAAAAACCTTCCTTTATTTTTACAAGAATTGCTTAAGCAATCCTTCATAACTTGCTACATTTGATAATTTTGGCATCTTGAGAACTATAACGAACTTTAATATGCCTAATATTGAATTAAATGTAAAAAACAAAATGAAAACGAGTATTGCATGTTAGGTTGAAATCCTCAAAATTTATCACATGGCATACAGTGCGAAAACACCTCGAGAAAACTGACGGGTGAAGGTGATTTAGGAAGATTAGATGAAAATCCAATGGACTGCAAAATCCTGTTTGCAGTTTCGCTAACATCTGTTGTTTTTGCATCATCTGCAATGGAAGGTTCAAGTGTTGCATCATGTTGCTCAGCGATTGTCTGGCCATCAAAATCATCCAACTTCGAATCAGCATCTAAAAAAGTAAAATTAGAGCACTCAAATTAATAGAATTCCAATATTTATAAATGGAGGTGAAAGGTCTAACGGAAGAAATGAATCAAAAATACATTTCATGCCAGAAAAAGATTCCGATGAAAATAAAATGATACCATTACATGCTGAACCATCATTTTCATTTCCGTTACTCTGCTCGAAAAGTTCCATATTACCTGAAAAGAATAATCAAAGAGAAAAAAAGCAAATCAATCCATACAAGAGTAAAGCGCATGCTTTTGTTCCTAATTTCATTTAATGGGAAATAATTACAATAACTTGCCATCTTCTTCTCCTTCGATTCCATCTCCTCCTAAGCCTTCATCTTGTTCATCTTCATTATCGTAAGATAAGAAGTTTGACGGTGACTGTTCTTCAGATCCAGATACATTCGAACTTACCTTTAATCGCAACTCGCAAAGCTGTTTCTTTCTCTGAAATCAATAAGTGGCAAAAATTTATTTTCAAAAAAAGTAACCCAATAAGTGAAAGAAACTGACAGAATAACTAATTTCACATTAATAATACAGATCTTTTCGTAAGAAAGAATCACAAGGCAATATTTTCTATTTTCATCAATATTTCGGACAATTTCAATATATTTCTCAAACTGTCTATTGCAAAGAAAAATTGCTTCAATGATAACCTTGAGAATTTCTTCCCACTCTCGTTGAGTTATGGCAAATTCTGCAAGATGTCTGGATTTTAAATGTTTCATTAAATTGCCAGAGCACGCATATGCTACATGCACACCACACAATTTGCAATTTGAACTTTTTCGATTAATTCGACAAAAATAACGCCAGCTAGGATGTTCTGCTGCACGACCACGCCTTTTCCACATACTTGCGTCTGAAGATCAAATTGAAATACCGTCCTAATAAATTCAACACCACAACAGATCAAGAGTAATTTCATGCTCCTCAAAAGTCAATGAAATTTATTCTTCGTTTAGACAGCACAATTACGCTTTATCCTTAACAAAATAACAAAGTTGACTTACGAAACAATGAGGTTTCCGAAGATATGCGACTGAAGTCAGCCTTGAGTTGCAACTTCATCTGCCACGATTGATCAAGCTCAACAGCAATCTAGAACTATTTGTAATACTATTTGTAAAACTATTTATAATAATATTTGTAAAATTTGTAATATTTGCATTTATATAACTTCAGTAAATGAAATTTTTTGAAGAACGAAACATCAATGAATACTATATGAGATATTTATGCTTATTTTCTTTACAATTTCACATTGCAATAGGAATTAAAAAAAAGCTCATTCAATCATTTCTCTAACGTTTTAAAAAAAGTAGTCTTATTTCTTTCTCCTCAAAAAAACCAGTGCCAGCATAAGTTCATATATTTTTTTCAGATATTTATGCTCACTACAGTTAGTAGATAATTTTTTTTACCACATAACCTCAAAAAAAAAACTTCTAACCCACCTGAGGGTGACAACTACTAAAATGCTGCATTGCATTTCGGGTATTCAAACATTTTACCACTTTCGAGCATATCCTACAAATCATACAGTTATGTTCATCAACTCGTTGCACCAATTCCCAGCATGGATGTTCTGCTACACGACCACGTCTTGGTCCTAGAAATCATTCATTTTCGAAGTTTTCACGTTTCTAACTAATTCTATGTTTTAGAGGGTTTTGATAATAACGAACGACAGAAGTGACAATCAAAAAATGGATCACTCAAAGATACGGAAGGATTCAGCTTTGAAGAATTCGAATTATTAAACTTCTTAAATTTAAAAATGGTAATAATCATGCTACGTTAACGAAATGTAAATATAACAAATTGATATTATTAACTAACTTTTTTCATTGGATTCAATCATTCCCAATCTACCATCATTGTAATTCTTACTCTGCTGTGTTATCAGTGTAGAAATATCAGCAAGAGTATTTGCTGTAGCTGTTGCTTCTGCTACATTCTGCTCTTGACCATGTAACTCATCTTTAATATCATTGAACATATTCATATTCACAAATGGTTGAAATGCACCGTTAATTTTAAGCCTTAAATAAATAGATGATAAACACATAAATAATAATAACGAACGCTTATATCATCAAACATTATATATATATCTCATTAAGTATAATTCTCATTATGTATACGAAAGTATAATATGAAGAGTTTTGAATAGCTAATATCTGAAATTTAAAATTTTTATCGATAATAATGTAGCAAAATAAATAAATAGAAGCAGTGAAGGCAAACATTGCGGGAACAGCAATTTCACAATTTCCGATAGAACCCGTGCCCCACGGAGCATAACTACTTCCCACTCATTTTTATTCAATTTCAATTCAATTCCTCTCAGCAGGCAGTCATTTAAAGACACACACACACACACACACACACATATACACGCATAACACACATTTGCAATTAAATGTAAATCAGAAATCGATAAAATGCATTCAGTTCTTGAGTACAACGCTGCTATATATACACATATGCACACACACACACACACACACACACATACACACACACATACACAAATATATATATATATAGATAGACAGAGACATACACACATACACACACACACACACACACACATATATATATAACACGCTCATATTCCCTTCCGTGCTCCAATACTATAATATTATTACTATTATTATTCAGTGACGCAACAAATTCTACGAAAAGTAAATGGCACGCTGATTGATTCAAATAAAATTAGAGTGAAATTGAATAGATAGGGGAAAGATGATAGAGTAGAAAAGGATGGAATAGAATAGAATAGAATAGAATAGAAATAGGAGTGAGATTGAAATAAAATTGGAATAGAATTGAATAGATTAGGGAAAGGATAATAAAATAGAATGGAATAGAATAGGAGTGAGATTGAAATAAAATTAAAATAGAATTGAATAGATTAGGGAAAGGATGATAAAATAGAATGGAATAGAATAGGAGTGAGAATAAAATAAAATTAGAATGAAATTGAATAGAGTAGGGAAAGGATGATTGAATAGAATTGAAAAAAATAGAATAGAATAGAATAGGAATGAGATTGAAACAAAATTAGAATAGAATTGAATAGAGTAGGAAAAGGATGATTAGAATAGAATAGAATAGAATGGGAATAGAACAAGAATAGGAATAAAATAGGATTTGAATGGTTGATCAATGTATGTGATGTTTTATATATTAATAAAGAGACAAACAGGCATGAAGCAGTAAAGAAATTGAGGGATAAATGAAGAAAAGATTTGAATGATCATCCGATATCTTTTGAAGGTTAAGGGTCACTGATATGATAAGAATTTTATGGAATGAATTGAATTAGAAATAAACATACATTATTATATGAAACATAGAAAGGAAGAAATAATTGAAAAATTAGGGACCATTATAATACCTGTCCTGTTTTTCTTTAAATTTATAATGAGTTGAAATGAGTAGAATAGTATCGCTTCTTTCAATCGATTTAAATTACATTGTTGATCAATTAATCATTAATTAATTAATTAAAACCAATATGTTAATATGATAATTAGACTTATTATTAGGCCTTTTATCAGGAAAATGCAGTGCAGCCTATCATCAATTCAAATATAAACCAGGTAGACTAATTGACCGTCTTTTCCTAGGCTAATTATTAATCAATACAGGTAAGCGATTCACATCTTGCTATTTTTCCATCATTTTCGCAAATTAGTGAACGAAAATTTTGCGAAATCGACTATTTACAGAGTTTCAAAATTTAGTAAATAGTATGATTCATAACTGTTAGTAATTATGGTTAATAACCTGAAAGTATATTTTAATTGGAAAAATCCTATAATTATTATTATTATTATTTTTTCGTTAATTAATCTCAACCATTACTATATTATCAGGAAAGAATTATTTCAATTTAAAAATCAAATTTCAAAATGTTGTACAATTTCTGAATTTTAATAAATTTTAAATTAATGTTAAGTTTTCGAAGTTAAAAAAAGAAACGGCTAAATCATCGGTTAAATCTTTTTGAATTAAATATTTACCACATTAATTATGAAAATTCGAAAAAGAATTAATCAAATATTTAAATTGAAAAAATGCCAATGGATGGTTGTCATGATCGCTCGATCGATCATGACAGCCATCCTTTTCTCATTGCAAAAATTATCATTATCATCTAAAACACCAAAAAAAGGAAATCATTGTTAAAAAGAAGTGGAAAATTTTTTCAATGATGAATGAAAAATTTCAAATAAAATATTTATTTGTGTACTAAATTTAATTTTAATAATCCTTCAAATTACTGCTCAATTAAAACAAAAAGAAGAAAGCAAATAACAATTAAACAAATAAGTAAACAAAAAGTAAATAAATAAATAAATAAATAAATCAATATGAGACAGATGCCTAATATTAGCATTCATTTTAAATTTGAATAAATAATTAATAGTTGATGACGACGATGAATTGACAGTTTTATCGTTTGGTTGTCGAATAGAATGTCACAGATGTACAATTGCGTCAATCATTGATTGCTAAGCTATTATTTTGAGCATACAACAATCGATATAAATGATAATTAGCAATGCAAAATTAGTATTATTTAATTAATGAAATGTTAAATTAGAAATATTAGCATTCGTTTAAAATTTCATTTTTACATGTAAAAATAATTGCAATAACTTTTTTTTTATTAATTTAAAAATTAAAAATACATAAAACAAAATAATTTCTATTTTAATTTAAAAATTAAAATAGCTACAACTAATTGATTTCAAATTTATGATGATCATAATAAGTATGTAAGTATAAAGTAAGTGCGAATTTAAGTGTGAATAAGTATGAATATCAAAGTAAGTATGAATTTATGATGATCGAAGTTGCGAAATTGCGAAATTGCGAAACTTGCGAAATTTTTTTTGCGAAAAAGTTTGCCAAAAAAAAAAAATAAAAATTCAATGCTGCAAGGTATATTGCAAGATGTGAACAATAAATTGAAATATCAAATACTGCATGGTAAAAAATTTATATATATATCATATATCATATATCATATATCAATATACATATCATACATATATTATAAAATTGAAATATCAAATACTGCATGATAAAATCAATGCATGATAAAAAATCCCAATTTTTTAGTAACTTTTTTTTAATTCTTAATATTTCCTTGTTGTTTCCTTCAACTGCATCGCTCTTTCAACTTTCCACTCACTTTTATGAACATTTTCAATTCCAATATTTTTTCCTTTCATGC